>KE506803.1:78276-93971 GCA_000441515.1 Elaeis oleifera | reverse complement strand
ATATAATTTTAAAAACTAATTTTTTTTTTTGGCAGAAGTTTTAAAAACTAATATTGACTGTGCATTTGGTCTCACAACAAAATTATGGTATTGTATGGTTTAATCATGCTAAAAATGTCGTTTGTAGAGAAAAATTTCATCCACATTTTAAAATTTATGATATTCAATTTTTATTTAAATTTATTGTAGTTAAAAAAAATGACACATCTAGTTCCATATTAACCGTGAGCCAAGAGAAACTTTAGTTTACATAAGATTGAACATTTTTCTTCGTGAAGCATCTTTAAAAGTTAAATTATAAGACCTTGTGCCATAAATTAAAGTTCGAAGTTGACAATATCCTACGTATGTGGAAGTAGAGGCTAATCCATCCGAGCATTTATAATTTTTTACTTATCATTTTATAATTTTTTTTAGAGTATATAATTATTAATATATTTTATATTTTTAAAATTAAATAGAAAATAAGCGCACAAAGTTTGACATTTGAAAAACCCAAGCATACCGCAGTAATACTTCAGATTCAAAATTAAGAATTGGAGTAGACCGCGGTAAAGAGGTGGAGGTTTAGTATAAATAGCGCAATTGACACCTACTAATATTTTTCCTGTTCCTAAAGACTGCAAAGAAGAAGGAAAAGCAGAGGAAGAGAGAGAGAGAGAGAGATGAAGCGATGCGAGCTGTGCGAGCGGGCAGCGAGGATGTACTGCGAGTCGGACCAGGCGAGTCTGTGCTGGGAGTGCGACGCCAGAGTCCATGCCGCCAACTTCCTTGTCGCCCGCCACTCCCGCACCCTCCTCTGCCGCACCTGCCAATCCCCACGCCTTGGCGGCCGCCGGTGCCCGCCTCGGCCCACCGTCTCCATCTGCGACCGCTGCAGCCGCCTCCTCGCCGGAGGGAAGCAGCCGCCGGTTATAGGTGGCGATGAACCCGGTGGAGGAGAAGAAGAGGAAGGAGAAGGAGGAGGTGGATATGGAGAAGTGGCGGAAGCAGAAGAAGAAGAAATAGAGGACGAGGAAGAGGAGTCAGAGGAGGAAACAGAGGAGGAGGATGGAGAGAACCAGGTAGTACCGTGGTCGTCGCCGACGCCGGCGGTGGCGGCGAGCTCTTCCACGAGCGAGGAGTCATCGTCCAGCCGGACCGGTAATGGATTCTTGAAGCGGATGCGGGAGAACGCTACAGAGCTCGCTTCTCCGGTAGCCGTCCTTCCTCTCTAAAAATTTATCACTATAAAATTAACAAAATAAATACAAATCATTAGAGGAAGCAATCAGTGTTTTCTTTCAACATGGTGGGAATGTGTCTTTCGCTTTTCTTCTTTCTTTTTTTTTTTTAAGGTTAGTACGTCTCATGATTTTGAGCCTATATGATCGCTCGAAAACAGAAGGAAGTTAATTTAAATTGCATTTTTCTTTTATTTATCAATCTATACTTTAATTGAAATATAAATATTTTAGCTGGGGTGACACAATGGGTAGTGGAGAAGCTTAATTTTTCCTTGGATTTGTATTTGACGGTTTATTCTCTTATTCTTCCACAAATTTCTTCACTTTATTATCTCAAGGGATCAAAATCTTATATATTCATTTTGTTCTGCTAACTGTTAGTTGAAATGTATTTATGAAAATTCAAGAATGGAGTATGGAAATTTAGTTTGTTTTGATCCTTAAAAGGATGCTTTGAAAGCAATTCGAATAACCTAAATTCCCTGTGTTTAGGAATCCTCCGCATATATTTCTCCTTAAATCCCAATCTCACGGTCAAGATTCCTGACGCCTTATCGCAGGGTCCCATCTTCTCGTCCCACCGAGCTACGTCGCGTTGGGTCTGCCTCCAGCTCGGGCGCCATGGTCTCCGGCTCCTGCCACGGCGGAGGACGAGGCCACTTCCTGCCGCCCCTCCAAAGAGCGAAGGATATCGGTGCACCTTCGCTCGGCTCCGGCTCAGGCTGGCGGCTCGCCCGGAAAGACCAGCACGGAGGGGCCCACCAGACCACCGACGCCTCCACGGCCGCCGTTCTCGAGATCCGTGATCACGGAGATCATCGAGCCGTCGATCTTGTGTTCCCCAGCCTCCAGTAGTCCACCGATCTGAGCCGGTGAGCCTTTCAGCCAGTCTCGCCATTTCTTCGTCATATTTCATGAAAAAAAAAAAGAGAGTAGAATTTAGAAGGGCTAGATTTGGTCAATCTTGAGAGCATTGCTACGTCACAAATTCCACACTCAAAGTCTTTCCGGTAAAAGATATTTGGTGAAGTTTTTTTTTTCCAAAAAAATTCATCATGACGAATAATTAAGTATTATAAAATAATAAGATTTCATATATTTATCTGTGAAAGACTTAGAATGAGAGAGAAATAACAAGCAATGCATAAACAATTTCAACGCACCTTAAATACTTTTAAATTTTAGGATCATGATTTTATACCCTTTATTTAATTAAAAGTCTTATTAAATGGTGTGATTTTCTGACAAATGTCTCTAACATCGTTTCATAATTTCCAAATACAAATTTTATGTCGTTGTTCCATAATAGTGTTGCCGTTATAATTATACCTTTTTTCCCTCCTGCTTTGAGGAAGGGATACCCACTCATACTATAATCACATGTATGTAGATTTTTTATTGGAGACCCTATTCAAGATTCAAAATCAGTATTCCTAATTGCTAAACATACGGATGTGATCACTAGAGCAGACCGTAGTTAACAAGATTGTTCCTTCTTGTCGATGTAATAAGCTATAATTTATTGTAATTTTTTAAATAAATCAGCTTGATGTTCAGTGTATCCTTTTATTTATTTATTTGCATGAATCTGTTTGATATCCATCTAAAGGTGGCAGTAGGCCGGTTGGTGTCAGGTATGCGTGAAGTTGAAAGGCAGGTATTAGGAAAACATCAACTTGAATCCAATCCATTTATTAAATAAGTTAGAAATCTAAATTTGAATTAATATATTTATTAACCAACCCTGTACACGACCTAAGCTTGATCATCTTGGGTCAATTTTTGTGCCAAGTTGGTGGCTTGGTTCATGGATTGCCAACTTCAACAATCCAAACTTTTTTTTTTTGGAAGAACATTCCAAACTTTTAATCTTAACCATTGTTTGTTAAATGGGTCTCAAGTAGGTTGGATGATAATTTCATAGACTTGACCTAGTAATTAAGTATATCAAACCAACTAAGATCTCTGAGGATTCTAAACCTTATAAATATAACGCACAGATTAGTCAAAGTTGACTCATTTGTGATACAAATCTATTTATGTAAAACCAGCCCCACCTCTCCTAGGTCAGATTCATGGGTAGGCTCACAGATTGCTACCAATTAGTACAATTTGTGAATGCATACTCTTGCATGCATTTGCAATTCCCATAAGCGGAAGGTTGCAATGTCCAATTTTAATTATGTTAGCATTTCATGACACGTTCACATACTGCTATCCAAAGCATCATCTAGCAAAGGCCTACGACTCTTAAATTATCACAACTGTTGAAACAACTTTGGGGGACTCTCACTATATGCGCATAAACTAGTGTTTAAATAATTATACCAAACACTTGAGATCAAATTTTATGAGTCTTGTTCTATCTGTTAGATAACAAAAACTCTGGAGGGATGCACTTGTCAAGCTCCATGCCACTGCATTCCCAGGACAAAGTGCATAAAATTTCATGATTTAGTTGGTGTGATGTATGTCTAAAGTTGCAAGTTGCCTGATGCAGGTTCTCCTTGGAACTGAAAGTCTAACGCCCAGACGTAGCTAATTGAAGTGTGGTCACCAGCTAACTCAACACGTATCGAGGTGGATTGCTTACAATGATGTATTGATGATTATCTCGTCCAGTTTATTTTGTGTATGCGACAACATGGTGTAGAGGGTGAAGTCTGGATCAGGGTGTAATTTTGCTGGGATATCTTGCCTCTGTTCGTTTGTACACAGCTTGATGGATTCTTTCGATAATTACTACACAATACAAGACTTGAATTTTGAGATAGTAAATGGTAAATGAATCTGTGCATGTGTTAGTTGGATGGTGCCAAGGTGCAGTTGCAGGGACACTGACATGCGCCTTCAATTCAATCCACATCAACTTAGAAGTGGTTTAACCACATCTCATAGACTCCAGTAGCCATGGGCATGTAAAGCACACGGAGCATTTAAAGCGAGAGGCATTCACAGGTGCAACGGTTCGAAGGACACTCTCCTAATAAATTAAAGGGAGGACTGATACTATAAAGAATCACGAAATACGTTGATGGCATTTATGTGAGATGAGAGGGCAAACCGTGAGAAGCAGAGCATGGTAGTTAGATGGGAGTCCAGCAAAAGATAGAACTGCAGCAGCATAAATTACTCCATAAAGAAGCACGGAAAACCTTGAGACAAGTTGTTGGAATCTAAGAAACACAAAGGATACAATATGCCCAACAATCAACTCAGTTTACGGAAGTTGAGGAACAAGCAAGAGAGAGCAATCGGTAACACTGTTCCATTACAAAAAAAGTGAATCCCCGCTATAAGAAGATTCAACCAGCTTCATACTGCGAAGGCGGCTGACTGATTTTACCTTGCTGAGGATGGCCCATTTTTCACCTTTTGAACAAAAAAAAAAAGAAAAAAGAAAACCAACATCTTGCATCAGCTTTAGTGTCAGAGGAAATAAGTGTTGGTATAAATAATATATACTCGAGTTAAAAATAACAAAAATAAAAGATTCGTGACATTTTCATGACTGCAATGCAGATAAAGAACCAAATCATATATGTTAACTGAAGTAATAAGCAAATAATAGAGTAGCACATGAACAGAGAGCTTCAGAAAATGTTGGCGCCAGAGCTCCTTCATGGGTCATCTGGGGAAAGATGGGCTTTTTCTGGGGATAAGATTGGACATGAGAAGAAGAGCAAGGGATTTAGGATCCGAGAGGGCAGTGTGTCCCCTGTTGTCAAGCATGCAAAGGAATTAGAGAAAATTTTCTTTGATGTTCCTGGTAGTGGGTAAGGAAATTTTTCGAAAATTGGAGAATAGGGATTCACGGTTGTTACTGTGTCATGGGCTTGGTTGCAGATTTTGTCTAGTGTTCAGCTGATTGCTAGATCATATCACACAACAAGAGAATGGCACCGCAGCAAGATCCTCATAGCAGAGCATATATGGTGCTGACATGGCCAAGGGCAGTGTCCCTCACTCCCTTGTTAAATTGCAAGAGCTCAGGTGGTCTAGCAGTACAATAAGTGAGAAAATGCTGTAAGGAGAAACATGGAAGTTTACATCCTTTGCATAAACTTTCAGCCCAATGTGGAAGGAAATCAAAAATCCAAAAGCAAAGGTCAAACGGAATCTTGAAAATCCCAAGTAGAAGATATTCTTGGAGATTGATTTAGCAGGAAACTTCGTTCCATAAAGAACATTAGAAACAAGCAAACCTTCCGCAGTAACATGCACAATTTAAACACATGCATGTTTGATGCTAGGCAGCGGACTATCAGAAACAAAAGATCTGCAGGGACCAATTTGCATAATATGATGCTTGATTATATGGCATGGTTGCTGCCTCTTAAATTTTATGGAATTGAAATGTAGAAACCAGAGCTTGAAATGGACGGTCACAAGAGATGTCATGCTTGCCACCTCTGTTAGGTTTCATGATACTGAAATGTAGAATTATAATTAGCAAAGAAAAAAAAACATAGAAATATGAACTAGAGAAGGATGTATCTCGAGGAGGCACTGAAATCACATAAGAAATCTGAAGTAATAAATTTTCTCAAGTTAGGAATTCAGGGTTGAGGGTACTTACAAATATTGGAGAGCTTATAGGATTTAATCTTCAGTAAAATGAATCAAAACGTCCTTAAATAATTCAATTAGACATCCATTCTAGGCATGCAAGTACTCACTTTCATATTTATGGTGAGCTCAGCTTTTGATCTGTCAGCTTTATCTACTTTGGTAACTGTAATGCCCAAAATTACAGACAAACTGAAAGACGAATATAGTGTCAGAGACTGAGCCATTTAAGGATGAATTTTGACAGTAATTTTCCAGTCTTTATTCTCCAAGGTTTTGTTTGGATGTGCAGGAAACTTTGGAAAGGAAAGGATTTTCAAGGAGACTGAAAAATCTAGATAAATTTAGAAACCATTATCTATGTATTGCTTTAGTTTTCCCATAATCTGACACTTGGAAACTCAAATTTTCCCAAAACTTCAGCTCTCCAATAGCTTTTCCAAGCAAACAAACATACCCTAAAGTGACAAGCCCACATCACTAAAAGGGTGCTTTCTTGCTTTTTCAGGAAACGGCACAAGGTGGGAGCAGTAATCTTAGATTTACAATAGAAAAGTCCTCCACAAACATCAAAAAATGTTTAGATTCACCATGGAAATCAAGATAATGAAATTTATTTATTTCAACAAATAATCTATATGTCTGATCACTGTACTCATACAGAGCATGCTACTCTCTGCAACTAGTGAGTAACCAAAGAGCTGGATATCTTGTCAGAATTGATGCAAGAATGAGGATGGTACTGGGAGTGGTTGGTTATGAAGTTTCAGGTTTTATTTCTCTAACTGTTTTCAACTTCAAATACTGCTGCTTCTCAATTGCTGTTGTCAGTTAAGTTTGGTGCCCTCATAAAACAGACGTATCCCACTCCTTTTTCAGAAGAGAAAGACATTAGCTCTATGGCCCAAATTGATGAATGTTATGTTACTGCTAAAGATTAATTTAAAGACTAATATAACACAAGCTTCTTGGAACATACAATGCTTTATCAGTTTGTGATGAAACCTCATCCACTTTAGGTCTCTGAATTCCTTAGGGATTCATAACTCATTTCAAGTTTTTCCAATTTTGAAAAGATGATCATAAGAAGTATCTAGAAGTAATCACTGTCTGGTCCTAAATGTGTCCCCAAGCCCACTTTAACTCAAACATTGAACAGAATGAAGGTTGGCTAAAATGTGCTAGAACCCATACAGCAAAGATTGAGGTCTCACTGTGCAGGTCAAATTGTGTTTTGGAGATTAAAATGAGTTATGCAAAAATCAAGGGAGTTGATGCAGTTACTCCAGTTGAAATTCTTTAACATTCCTTTTCCAAATCCCCTATCGTCAAGGCTGGAATAGCAATCACCTTAAATAATGACAGAAAGATAAAATGATTGCCCTAATGGCTTCACTGGGGGGCATTTCAATTTTTAGCACAAAGAAAAGATAGAAGCGAGGCATGCGACAACATCAAAGGGAATATAAGGCAGTCCTAGGATGTTCAAACCAAACAAGCCCAAAAGTACCCTAGCTGCTACTCACGCTACGGTACACTGAACAGAATACGGGTCAGTTTGAGGTCCTTACTCAGTACTTTGGTTTCCATTCTCTTTTAGGAGTCTTATTGGTAGTTAAATTGCAGAACAGCTGGTGTTTAGGTTTACAAGTCGTTTGAGTCATGTTATTCCTTTTGGAGTCCTACCGGAAAAAGGAAAATTGGTTGACTGAAATTATTAAGATAGATCTGTGTGCGACTGGAAAGAAGTGGTATATGTGATTTTATTTTTTTTGTGACAATAAGTGCTCGCAGGCCTTCTTTCCCATCCTCTTCCACTCTTTTCCTGTTTATCCTCCTTTCTACTCTCTATTCTCCATGGCTTTCCTCTCTCTTTTTTCCCACTGTTTGGATATATCAATTCTGCCTGATATTCAAATCTGAAATCAGATTGGACCATTTTATCTCGCTGTAATCTCTCATTTGAATTGGAGGTTACATCAGTTTAGTATTGCAGAGATTATAAACATTCCAGATTGTTCATTCTTCTTCCATTTTATTCCTTTCTTTCAACTTTTGCTTGGATTCCTTCAGCACGAGACTTGCTCTTCACCTCTAGAGTGTCATCGCTTCACTGTTGTGCAGGTTCTCTACACCTTATCCTAATGTTCTCAGATCTAATCTAAAAATTCAGAGTATACAAGTATCAAAGATAAGGCCTTCAAAGGATTGGTCTCTATCTTGCTCTAATATTTGACTGAAGACACCAGTTGAGAAACTTATTTCAAATCCCTATTAGCTTAGGAGATGGTGATCATGCTTAACCTTTACAGTGCAATGACAAGGCAGCAGTAGATTGTCTTGATTAGTATAGGATGTTTACCACATATGCCCTATCACCTAACATATATACTCATCCTATGTGAGGGAAGATCACCAGCACATTGGGGTTCACATGCTCCATCATTCAAGGAGCCTCCATGCAGTACCGGTCATGGAATCATATGAGTTATGAACGTTTGGAATACCATGGTACAGTGTGGTACAAGAAGCCCCTGATATGCCGCACTATGGGAGTCTTGTACTGAAATACCATTTATTTCCAAACCTTGGTTCTATATGCAAGGACAAGGGAAAGGAGAGGTTGGGCTGCGACCACGAATCTCATCACAAGCTTGAAAAAGGTCCTAGATGCAGGATACTGGGGGTGGCTCAAGGTTTCTTTACACTTTTCATCATTAAGGATTATTCTTTGAAATGCATAAGGTATTGGAGACAAAGGACAAAATAACTAAAGAAGATTTTCAAGTATATCTTTCAAAAATGAGATGAATACCTTCCTCTAAAAGCAAAGCTGGGAATGATTGACAAAAGGTTATTGTTACAGAAGAGTTTTGGGACTCCAAGGTGAAATATAGTCATCTTGCCACATGTACAATTTATGTTTTGTACGGTAGAAATTCAGCAACAAAAGCATTTAACCTAATTATTATTCTACACAAGGTTTGCCATACCGGTATTGGACCCCGTACCAGTGAAATTCTGTTTAATATCGGTATGCGGTTTGGTACTGCACGGTAATGTCGGTATGTTTCGGTACGATGTACCGGTATGAGACCAGTACGGTATGGACAGTATGGGGCAGTACAGGACGGTACAGCATTCCATGATTCTACATCTTTGAAATAATAGCATTATAATTAATAAATGCAAAATCTCTTCAGGTTATTCCTGCAAGGATTTGAAAATGTATGGATGCCACAATAACTCTCTAAAATATATATCTTGTTTTTTCTAACCCTTGAACTTAGGAAAGTTGAGCAGAAGAAATTAAGCTTCATGCCATAAAGATTTAAACCCAAAGAAATGTACATATATCACAGGTCAATTCTGACACTGGGTGGTAAAGCAGTCCCTCTGAACTTAATTCTCTTAAGACTTTTTGATTTATTTTATGCCCGTTCTATCTGCACCGGAATAGTTTATCCAAATTGCTGGTAGTATGAGAAGAAACATTTCACTGAAGAAATGATTCAAGAATTTTGGATAAATTGACCCTCAAAAGTACAAACAATGGCATTATTGCAAATGCGGTTGATATTTATCATGGCATCTGAATATGCCATTTGTCATAATTTGGGGCTTTGCACACTCAGTTCATTAGTTTCCAAATGACACTCACATGGCTACATTAAGTGAGAACAAATCCCTATGAAATTTTATTCTAGGCCCATGGCTGGACTCTGCTTAGATTGAAAGGAGCCAATCAGGGAGGATGGCAACCACCTAAACTCCAAACTCAACCCCTCCCTACCTATATGCGTGCCTCTCCTTTGCCGGACAAACACAACTTAAATTCTTTCATTTCTTCCATCAAAAATGGGCTGACTTATCCCAACAAAGTTTTCCTCTAATCAAATTTGATCCAGGACCATGATTCATCCATCTCATGTGTGTGTCAATGAAGAAAAGGGAGTGGATCTTATCTATCTTGTGGTAAGTTTTCATCTCCTCTTTCTTGTAAATTATAATCATCATTCTACGGACCTAGCTACCCTTCTTTCCCTCTTGTTGGGCCTAACTTTGACATAGTTCTCATAGATATTTTCAGCTAGAAGTTCTTAGTCATGTTAAGATCCCACAACAAATCAGACCTTTCACCCCCTAATTGCTACCCAAACAGCAATAGCTATTTCCTTTATTTAATTTCTTTAATTCACGAGCATACTGCAGACTAACAGACGTGGGTTCATGGGTGCACTGAAAGAAGTTCTCTTTAGTTTATCTCCACAAGATTAAACATTGTTTGGGCTCTTTGTTTGTATTTCTTATGGCCATATGGTCTATATACAATTGGTTGTTTAATGCTGGTGTTTTCCCATCTTAAGGATAGTGTTTCTCTTGGTCAATTGTTTTCAATTTTGGCTTTCCCAATTGCAAAGCATCACCTCCATGACAACCACTATTTACAAGCATATTGTCATGGTGGGACCTGTCCAACCATAAACAATATGGAGTCATCAGCGAAGGCAAGCTGATTAAACTAACCAACCTTTTGCCTCTTCCAGATTTTGTTTTCCGAAGTAAATAACATTGAACAAAAGTCCTCCTGTCAATGCTCAGAAAAGATAGGAAGCCAACGATAAGGGTACTCTTTCACCAAAATGAAATGGGAGAGACAGCCTAACAACTTAAACATGTTATACAGGTGCTTAAGATAAATAGTAATAAGTAATAACAAATAATTAGTTCAATACCTAAAAGCCTATAATTCAATACCTAAAAGCCTATAACATGAACTTTGGATGTGCTAATGGGAATTCTAAGCAGCAGCAATTAGTAGTTATTGATGTCATAGGAACTTCTGAAGATATGCAACAAAACTTATTAAAAAGAATAATTTATCAAAGCAGTATAATAACAAAGCTATTGTATAAAAAATTTACATAAAAGCTCATAACATTTACCTGGAATAGTAAGGACCACGTCACAGGCTACATACTCCTCAAACATCTGGCAGAAGAAAAAAATGCTTGAGAATCCAAAAATGATTTCTATGAGTTAATTGATAAAATCATATCCAATTCCGATAACAAGGTGATAACTTCTATGAACAATGGCAGGGCATTTAAGATATCACCAGCACACATATACTCATCTAATGATGCCAGAGATATCGAGAAGGTCTACGCACTGCATCACATCTGGATTTCATAATCACTAGTCAATTCTGTAAAGCACTATGCTTGGTTGAATCGCATAATTTTCTGTATCTTTCACCACAGGTTCTATCCATGTCAGCTCGTGTCTCCACCTCCTCTTTATAGATTTTCCCCATAGACTCAAGCACCTCTCCTAACAAAATCTGCTCCGAGTATTTTACTTGTGGGCCATGCCATTTTATTCGGTTCCCGACTGCTTTCTCCATTAGCCCCCAAAACCTTCTCCAGAATCCTGATTCCTTCCTCTATCAATCTTAGGTTTATGCACATCCTTTTCAAATTCTCATATCCTCCTTTTCATGTTCATTAAAAAGAAGAAAGGAAAAAATATCAGGTGTTGTATCTAGTTTATTAGATCTTTCCTGAAGTTACTGAGAATGCACCGGTGACATAACACCCTAAAAGCACCTCCCACATAATCCCTATTCCATACAAGATTAATACTATTAGGTATATGATAATTCATCATTCTGTTTACTGAAAGTAGCAACTCTTTAGTACATCTTGTGCAACAATTTAATTGGATCCTAATCCTCATTTGCATTTCCAGGAATTTTTTATTACAAAGAATTGATTGCAGAAAGAAATGACATATCAATAAACAAACAGAAAAATTAGTAAGCAAAGTTAGCCGATCATGCATAGTGCATAAACATTAGTTAGTCAAGCACAATCATTTCACAGAAATATATATAAATGACATATGGTTGCCATGTAATAAATAATTTCCTCTGCATATTTCAGCTCTTGCAATGTAACGGACAACTTCCACTTCAAGTTGCAAAATTGTAAATGTAAAGAGAGAGAGAGAGAGACCAATAAATACAATATCAAGAGGTCATAAAATAACATTTCATCCATCTATTGTACATCAGTAGGATTTTAAATATGCTGACTAAATCCACAAAAAGAAAATGAAGAATATAAAGCTCCAAGTGCGCCCAATTTGTCACATAATCCATGCAGAGCATATAAATCATTCTGCAAATGGTGAACCAGAACTTCAACCCCTCCATCTGGCCAATTTTGCAGTTAGCTAGGATATGTTCCAATATTAAAATATATCACAAGAGAAATTGGCTCAAAGATAAGATTGCAACAAAAGATTGAGATTTTGTAAGAAGAAGTACTTTGAGGAGTCCCTGACTATTACGAGTGTCAAATCAGCAACTCAAGCTAGAAGAAATGATGATCTTTCGGACCTTGGGCATTCTATGGATTTGATAAACTTCATCTGTCCTCCAAACTAATGTGTATAAAGCAACCAAAAAAATGTTTGTCTTCGGTTCACTTCATTTTAGGTTGCATCATCAATTTTCTTTTCTGCAAAACTGAAAAACCAAACAGCCCCCTAATATGATTCCCAAATAAGATATTCCTAAGCACTTGTGTACAAAAAAATATTGTTCCAAAGCTTAAAGGCAATGTTACTCAGACACATGATATGGGTGCAAGAATCCAAGTGTTTAAAAGAGTTCGAAAACCTTTTAACATCAAACAGGGAGACATGTCCACATCTTACGTATGCATCTGCAAATATGGATTGCTACATATATACAATGAATAATGACCTGGACCTATATTTTCTTAAGTCCAAAAAAATATTGCCAATGATTAAAAATTGTTATGCTAAACTTGATAAATTTATTATAAAAGCACCAAAGTAGGAATAAAGTGTTACTGTCATGAAGTGGCCTGACTGTTTAAGTGTCCAACCCATCAAAAAACTGAAGTTGGGAATATCCAAGTACACTATTTAGAAGGTAAAATAGCATGAAAACTTTGTGGCTCAGAAATATCATGTGAAAATTTCAATTCAATTTGTTATTCATCAACCAAAAATATGAACCAGCTTAATGCAATCTGGTACCATTAGTATGAGATAAAATGGGAAACATCTGGAGATATGGACTGGTTTAGGCCTGCTCAGCTGATATAAGTTTCACAACATCAATCAGAGCATAATTAATACTACATTCTGTTACATCTTGGTTGCAGTTGATACATAAGCTATTGGTCAACCTTGGGCAAGGCTAAAAGCAAATGAGTTAACAGCAGAAAGTACATGATCATCAACCATACATCTGCTCATGTGACATAGTAACTTGATTCTTTTTCTCTCTTAACATGAAAAGCATACATGATTTCACATTGTCTATATATGTATGTATCCAAGCAATTGAATATGACCTACTACCTCTAAACTGCTTATACACCAAAATTATGTGATTTGGCTAGCCTAGCCAATTGATGAAGTGGTCAAAAAACATGCATTGGTTGGTGTTAATTAACTATCCAATTTTTGACCACATAATGCATAAGGTAGGGGCCTTCAAACCGCATGATTTTTTATATATAAGTAGCTTAGAGATAGGTGATCACATCCAATGGTTTGGATCATCAATGTGTGCATGTGTGTGTATGGCTTAATTATTAAATTAGTCCTTGAGATTTGGGCTAAAATTATTTGGGTCCCCAACCTTTGCAATGCCATCCCTGACTATATAAAAATTGTTCATTTGAGCCATTGCAATCACTTTTTCCATTACTAATTTAAATAGAGTTGCATAGCTGGCATGTTTCTTATGATGTGGCAAGGAGAAGTCATTTATAGGGACGACGTCGCAGAGAAAGACAATTAAAAGGAAATTGCCACATCAGGGGATTGTTGAGGAAAAAATTCCCGCCAAAATAAGAGAGAAAGGAGAACTAAGCTTGTACAGTGAAAGAAATAAGAGATTGAGAAAGAGAGGAGAGACAGAGAATTTATCTAGTTTGCAAAGTCATGAACTGAAGCCAGGACTCCAGCATCAGGTTCGTCAAGAACAACACCAGGTCCAACTACTAGTACTCATTCACCATTGTCCCATAGAACACAGGCATCTTCACATTCATCTTCACTGGCATCTTCACATTGATCTTCACCGGGTCTTGGTGTCCAAGCTCCTAGTTCCTCATCAGCCATAGCTCCTTGATTGGTGACATCATCTTCGACAATGGGCTCAGACTCTAGGTCACTACCAGCACCAACCATTGGAGTGTCGCACTTAGGATGACAAGGTCCAAAGCATTCTATGGGTGCAAACATACAACACTTCTTTACCTTTGCCACCACTGGTCTTTTCATTCTCGATGGAAGAGTTGAGCCCATCAACTCGAAAGCACATGTTGGAGATGGTGCCAATGACCATGCCAATGTTGTATGGGAGGATGAGACCAAGAACGACCAGATGGTGACCAGGACTATGCCCATGGGGAGATAAAGGAAGAGGGCCAAAGTGGCTAGAGGATTGGGAAAGAAGAAGCCTGCCATCATGGAATATTAGGGGCTTTGGGTATTTGTTTCTGGGCAATAATGCACTCATGCTGCTGGTGGTTTTGTTGTGGCCTTCTTTGCTCACCACATATACTTCTTGAATGGTAGCAGAAAAAGCTTGTAAAGAAGAGTAGCAGACCCACAACTACAAGCAGTAAAGAAGGATTGCTATTCTTAAGTCTAACTTTCCATTCTCGTGCTCTTTGTTAGCAGACTACTCAAATAGAAAGGTTCGGACTGAGAGGGACATTGGCTTTTCATGCATCCTATGCTATGGAGAGCAAGATCTAGTTAGTTTGAAGGATCTAGTGAGAGGGAAGGGAGAAGATAACCGACCTTGCACAGTTGCAGTGTGAGGTACTGCAGTGTAAGATGAAGAGGTGATCGTGGGGATTAAAGGGGTTCAGAAAGGCTACATCAACCTTGGTTTCCCCAAAGAGGTCTTTGAGGGCCTTTTCCTTTAGAGACAAGACATGGCTAGAGATGAGGCCAGTGAGGTAGCTCCCTCTGACAACCTAGAGTTCAGTACCAACAACCTCATCCACAGATAAGTACTCCTTAAGGAAGCCTTCCACCATGACTCCAGGCATGCTGGTGAAAACCACCCTTTTTCCAGTGGATGCTAGCATCCCATAGGCTTGAAGGTAGAGAGTCTTGAGATAGAACCTGGGGAGCACTATCCATGTGACAAGGTTCTTCTCCCTGATCTTAGGGTCACAGAAGGTGATAAAAGCCATGACTCGTACTCATCCCCATGGTGGCCCAATGTCTAGCAGAATCAGCAGAACAACCATAACATTTAGTAGCAGGGGCTTCCATCTTTGCAAATGAGGTAAATTCTCTCTCTCTCTCTCTCGCACAAATTTCTTATTCTTCTATTGCATATGCTATATTCTCTCTCAAACCAGAGCTTCCGTGTCTTTTATTTTAGCGGGAATTTTCCTCCAAAACCTGCTAACATAGCAATTTCACCCCTAATTGTCTCTCTTTGCCACATCTTATCCCTGTAAGTGGCTTCTCCTTACCATGTTATAAAAATATGCCACCTGTGCAGTTGAAAATGACAGCAATGGCTTAAATGAACAACTTTTTAAAGTTAGAGATGATGTTGCAACTTTTAGAAGGTTAGGGACTCAAATAATTTTTAGCACAAACCTCAGGGATTAATTTAGTAATTAAGCCATACCTATGCATATACATATATATACATATATGTGTATATATATATATATACATACATATGTATGTATATATATATATATACTAATTACTACACACACACACACACATATATGTATATATAGACACACACACACACACACACACACACACACATATATGTATATATAGACACACACACACACACACATATATACATATATA
>KE506803.1:59025-76590 GCA_000441515.1 Elaeis oleifera | reverse complement strand
ATATATATATATATATACATATATATATGTATGTATATATATGTACATGTACATATATATACATATACATATATATATGTATGTATATATATGTACATGCACACACACACACACACACATACATACATATATATGTATGTATGTATGTACATATATATATATACATATGTGTGTGTGTTGTTTTTGGCACAATCTAAAGTTGAATGCAACTCCCTACGTCAAAAGTGATTATCTTCTCCCTTCTTCCAAATGGCTTACAAGCCTTCAGAAATTTTGTGGTACATGCTAGGAAGCACGGATTCTTCAAACTAGTCACAATCATACATTCTGAAAGTAAAAAGGATTGGCATAGTTACAGGGCACCAATTCTCACTTGAATAGGTATGTATTGTTTGTAATCTGTATCAATATCGAAAACCGATATTCAGTATGTACCGGCAGTAAGTACATGCCAATTCCATTTTATTCTTGTTGACACTAACAATCAGTCCACACCTACCATACTAGTATCATATTGATGCTACACTGTTTCGGTCCAAAATCAACATAAACTAGGTACTAGCATTTTAAATATTGCTTCAAATGACATGTTATTTCCATATTGAATAGAGTACTTGTTGGATACTTTTAGGATATATGTTATATTTAAAAATCACTTTGGATACTTCCTAAATACACCCTAGATGCTTCCCTAATACCTCTATAGATGAGGAAGAAGACTTTAAATTGTTTGATCTTTTGATGAATATCTAGCATTTAATAATGAATGATTAATTTTGGAGTCTATGATGTCAATTGTCTGCAACATAGATTATGGTTTATTGATTTGAATGATGAGTAAACAATAGAGTTCGTCGATAGAATGCACTATATTATCTTCATAATCCACCATGTTTATATATGACTTGTTACATACATGCAAAACACATGCACACATACACCATTGCCGTATCTTAGTCATATCATATTCCATTTTCCAAGATTTATACCTGATGTATCTGTATCATGTTGTAACGATAAAATATTGATACCCATGCTTTATAGTTACATGAGCTTAAATCATGACCAGTAAGGTGAATCTCTCCACCTATCAATTAATTGTTGCTTTGGTATTCATCCCTAAGGACTTAAACACCCTGCTTCACATGATGACAATGTTAAGGCTGAGCCTCACCACTTGAAGGCAAAGATTGTGTTTCATTTCATGGTCATTGACAATGTTCATCTTGGAGACAATCTATTCCCCCATAAGAGGTTAGGCCGACAACTCCCCATGATATCTATCTTATCTAGTTACCTAGAACCCCATCTAGTCCACCATCTCCTCTCTCCACTTTCAATGGTTTGGTGAACCATTCCTATCCCTTTCACTTCACCCTTTGCTAATGCCCTTACCTTCTTCATACATCCTTCAGCTCCCCACTCACTATCTAATCCTTCCGTCATGCCAGCCCCTAATTAAACTCACATTCCTCTATCCACCTTATGTCATGCTTAGTATCGGCATTGGTCATCTTCTAGTTGAGATTGCAAAAGAATAAGCTTCCCTGGTGACTGCTGGGGTGGACATGGAATGGAGCAAAGAGAGATAGAGAGCAATTAAACCATTGTGGGAGTTCCAATGTCAAGCCCTAGAGAGGAAGCAAAAAAAGAGAGTAGGCCACTGATCATGTAGTTGGGCTAGGATTGTGGAAAAGGGAGAAAAGAGATAAGATTTACACTAAAAGTAAAGAGATAGGTTAAGAGACAGGTGGGATCATGGGAAATCTTATGATGAAAGAATGACTTAAGAATTTCACCAACATCAAAATACCCAAAAAAGACAGTTTTAGTGTACTTCTTAGGTCTAGTGTAGGAACAAAGCAAATTTCAGCAGCAATATAATCTAGATTTTGATTAACAACAACCATAAGAACTAAAATAAAGGTCAATAACCGAGTTCAATGTACCAACACCAAGCACATATAAGTCCCAAAAGAAATATCCAAGAATCGAATCTTTCCGGGCTTAACTATTAAAAGAAGTAGATAAATTTGTTGAAGGTTAAGAAGATAATAGGTTATGGTGGTTGCATGAAATGCCGATTATCTTTGGATGAGAAGGCAAAGATTGATGAGGTTCAAGGTTACAATCGGTTCACCAGATGCGAGATATCCATAACCTCCAAGGTTAGCGGCACTGCGGTGGACAAACTCCAATACAGGAAGGATAAAAGACGAGGATCTGAAAGAAGTAGAGAGGCAAGAGAGATCAATCCGAGTGCAAGGAAGAAGTGACCACAAATCAAAAAATAAAGGAAAAGCCGTACGTAGAGAGAGAGAAGAGGATTTAAGATTTTGTAAAATCTCTTTTTTTCTCCCTTCCTAAGATCCAAGAGCCAATATTTATAACCTTCTTTCTCCTTGCTTTTTTCTCCTTTTGATTGATCCAAAAATGCCATTTTTCCCTTTCCTCTTTTTTCACTTTCCACTTTTCTTTCTTTCCCTCTTCTCCAATAAGATAAATCTATTAGAGAATCATATGGTCCCTGCAAATCTAGATTAGCATCCCCGTTTGGCTAAAACTAACAAAAGATTTGGTTCAGATTTGGATCAATCTATCCAATCTTTCTCAAATTCATTAAGCTGGATTGAATCAAACACCATAAACAAATAAAGAAAAATGATGACTTGACGAATAAAATAAAATAATGACCTGATGCGCTGCATCAATTCTCTCCAAATGGAAGAAATCTCGATCCATCGAGATAGCCTCTTGATAACTTTGATATAAATCCTCTTAAAGCCGGCGCAACTCTATCTCCGAAATCCAACTGCTATCAGTCACCGGACACCCTTGCCAATGTACCAAATATTTTGACGATGTGTACCCCGACATATCCTAATCTCGTGAACATCTAAAATCTCCTCCATGCCCTCTGATGTCATCTCTACATCCACAATGAAAGATAGCATCTCAGCAGCTACATTAGCGGGTGTTACTTTATGGTACTCAAACAAATCACTCACATTAAAAACTAGGAAGGTAGATACTTCTTGTAGTAGATCAATAAGATAGGCATTCTTTTTCAGCTTCTTGAGAATCTTGAATGGTCCAAACTTCTTCCTATCCAGCTTGCTATAACTTTCGACTGGAAATCTCTCCTTTCTAAATAACCAAACACTCTCTCTCGCTAAAATCCATACCTCGATGGTGTAGGTCCACTGCTGCCTTATATTTGGCAGCAGAATCCTACAACCTTTTGCAAACTTGCTGTTGTACCTCCTGAACCTATTTCAAATAGGACTCAACTTCTACACTAACTCTACCAAGATATGGAATGGATGTTTGATCAAGAAAATGGAGAATAGAATGGCCAAAGAGGGCTTCAAAAAAAGATTTTTTATGGTTCTATTGATGAAATTATTATATGCAAACTCAGCTTGTGGTAAGATTAAATCTCATGGTATCGATCTTTCACTTGTCAAGCATCTTAAAAGGTTGCCCAAAGATCAATTTACCACCTCTATCTGCCCATCAATTTATAGGTGATATGAGCTACTAAATTTAATTTACTTCTTACTTTAGTCATCAGAGTTTTCAAAAATGACTTATAAATTTAGTATCCCTATCTAATATGACTGACCTAGGAATGCCATGCAAACGCACAACTTTATTGAAAAATAGTTTTGCAATATGTGATGCATTGAACGTTTTTTACAAGGAATAAAATGGACCATTTTAGTGAAGCAATCTACAGCCACAAAGATTGAGTCAACATATCATGCAGTTTTGGTTAGGCTAAGAGCAAAGTCCATAGAGACATTTTCCCAAGGAGCAGAGGAAATGGGAAAAAGAGTATATAAGTTCATGTTCTATTTTTGACCTTTAAACGTTTGACAGGTCACACAACATTGAACGAATCATTCTATGTCCCTATACATGTTTGGCCAATAATAGCACTCTTGAACCAACCCCAAGATTTTATTCCATCCGAAAAATCTCTCCAAACCACTACCGTGTAGGTCTTGAATTAAGGACTCTCTCAGCGAACCCTCTGGGATGCACAACTTGGATTGCCTAAAAAGGTATCCAAACTCAATGCAGAAATCAGAGAACAAATTAGTGTCAGAAGACAAATATTTCATGATAGATCCGAAGGATCGTCTTTGTACTGATTCTTAATAGTCTCAAGCCCTAAAATCTGTAAGAAAGCAGTGATAGAGATAGGTCCAATGGCTAAGGACATCAGCAATCCAATTGACTATACCCTACTTATGGCTCAAATGAAAAGTGTATTCTTGTAGAAATGCAGTCCATTTGACACACCTCTTATTAAGGTTCTTTTGGAAATTCAATAATGCAAGGTTCCATGGTCTAAATTAAGGATGAACTCTTGATGAAGCAAATATGGTCGCCAATGCTTCAAGGCCTACACAATCACATAGAACTAGAGATCATATGTAGAATAATACAATCGAGCATCGTTCGATTTCTCACTAAAGGCTATGGATCGCTTTTCTTGAGATAACACAGCCCCATTCCCACATGTGAGGCATCACAATCAACTTCGAATACCGTACCAAAGATAGGGCAAGTACGAGCGCACTCGTGAGCTTATCCTTAACCATTTTGAAGCTTTATTCGGCCTCAAGAATCCAATAAATTTTTTTCTTTCAAATAGTCAGTGATTGGGGCAATCAACCGAAACGTCGAATGAAGCGTCAATAGAACAATGCAAGTCCATGAAAGCTTCGAATCTCAATTATGATTTTTGAGGTTGTCTAGTTTTGAATTGCCTTAATCTTAATGGGATCTACTTTAATCCTCTTGGCAAACACAATATAGCTTAGGAAGATGAGGCTGTCAGTTAAAAAAGTACACTTCTTAAGGTTTAGATATAGTTGATTTTCTCTCAAAGTCTGAAGCACTTGTTGCAGATGGTTCAGATGGAGTTCAAGACTTGCACTATAGATCAAATATTGTCGAAGTATACCACAACGAATTTTCCAATGAACGACTGCAACACCTAATTCATGGTACACATGAAAGTGCTTGGGGCATTGAAAAGCCCAAAGAGCATAACTAACAATTCAAATAGTCCTTTGGTTTTGAGAGTCGTTTTCCACTCGTCTCATAATTGGATACAAATATGGTGATATCCGCTCTTCAGGTCGACCTTAGAAAATATCTTCACACCCCCTAGCATGTCATCGAGCCTAGGGATCCCTAATCTTGTTGATAGCATGATTATCTATGCACATCCACCATGTTCCATCCTTTTTGGAAGTGAGGAGAGTAGGCACAACCACGGGACTCATACTCTTTTTAATGTACCCTCTCTTCAACAAGTCGATGACCTGTCGATGCGGTTCTTCGTACTCTACTGGGCTCATCCTATAATGGGCTAGGTGTGAGAGACTCATCCCTGACACCAGGTCAATGCAGTGCTGGGTATCTCTCATAGGAGGTAAGCCATTAGGGAGTTCCTTTGGCATGATGTCAGAAAATTCATCTAACATTGGTCGAACAACCAAGAGAATCTTAGGATTTCAGTTGTCTCTTTTATCAATAAGGCATAAACCATAGGGAATCTTGCTAGATTTTTGGCAAATTGGGACTTGTTCAAAGCCATCATGGATTGCCCCTTAGTAGATGATGGTTGTTGAGATAAATCTGACTTAGACTTCGGCTTTGATGTACTGTTAAGTGAAGTCAGCCTAATTTTTTGTTATCCTCAGTGACTATGCATGTGTTCTCCTTCCTGTCATGCACGATGCTACAGTCAAACTGCCAAGATCTTTCTAGAAGCAAGTGACATACATCTATGGACACTACATCGCACCATACCTCGTCAGTATAAATCTTTCCGATGGTAAACTAGACTTCGTCACATTACTGAAACCTCATCTTCGTCCTTAAACCAAGCAATTCGATAAGATTGTGCAAGCTTCTCAGTTTTTAACGAAAACTTGTCAACCATCTCTTAAAAGACAAAGTTCTCCATGCTCCCACTATCATTTATGACAAGAAAAATTTTCTCTCAGCATTGCAGACAGTTCCAAAAGACTGCATCGTCTCCAATCATCCTTGATAGTTTTGCGTGCTACTAGGACTCGATTGATCATTAGGTTCAGTTCAGTAATTTCAGCAATCTCATCGAGGATCTTGCTATCTCCAATAGTATCTTCCTCTTGCACTTGTACCTCTTTTTCTGTTCACTCTCATCAGCATTTTCAATCAAATTTGTCTTAGGCTGAAACTATCTCAAAGAACACCCAAACGATTTATGACCTGGTTGTTTATACTTGTAACCAATGATATTAGACCCAAGGGCTTAGAACCTAAAATCCCTAACCCTTAGTATCAACAAGTTTTGGAGGGGGTTGGATATTATTTTTCAGGGTTGGTTTGGTTCCTACAGCAATCTTCCTACCAATATTTTTCTGTTGGAATATTTGCCTTTTCAACTTAGACTTGGCCTTAAGTGCGTAACTATAGGCCACATCGATCCGTAGAAAATTATAAAAGATTAATTCATCCTGAATTTGAGGGGAAAGCCTGGCAAGATAGCAAACTATTCGCTATTCTTCATCCTCCTTAACATCATTGCAGATTTGCAAGATATAAAATTCCTCGATGTATTCATGCACCATCTTAGATCCATGCCTAAGATTATGAAGTTTTTGGAATAAGATTTTTCGATAATCCACTGGGAGAAATTTTTTTCTATACTTCTCTTTCATTCTTTCCCAAGAGGCGATGTTTTTTTTGTCTTTTCTAACCCTATCATTTTGGACTTGCTTAAGAGAGACAAACTTGACATTTTTGTCTTAAGAGAACTCTTTTCACTCGAAGAATTGTTCTAACTTGTCGACCCAATCTAGGAACTCTTTGGGTTCTAACCTACCCTCAAACTCATCGACACCTACCTTAAAATCCTGACCCACCATATGGTGTTCGCTTGATGTTGGATCGGCCGATTTCTCCTAAGAGATAGGTCAAATCCTTCTACATCATGATCGCTCTCAGAATTGGTAGCTCCATCCCCATTGTATTGATGAGTCATGTTCATGGCTTCTAATATTTGTTGTATTTGATTTTCTTGGTTTTGCATATTTTTCATGGCCTCTTGTTGTCTTTCATATGCCTCTCTCCAATCCCTATAGTTTTTTAAATGATTTTTTGTCATTTTGAGATGCTAATGGTCCTACAATGAGGTGTTAATGATTTGAGAAAGTTGCGAACGCCAACAAGATGCCAGAGATAGATTTTCAATACTTTTTTTTCAATCTTTCTAAATAACAATGAAATGCAGATAGGACAAGCTCAAGCAATGTGCATTGTTGTCTAGATAGACAATCCAAAAAAAGGGGTGAAATAGGTTATTTAAAAATTTTCATAATCTTAAAACAAGTATATACTCAGTTAAAGTAAACTAAAAAAGAGTATGATAGAAGAAATAAATATGCACAGCAAAACAAATAATAAATTAGTGCATAAAATAAGAATTAGAACAAGCAATATAAACACAATAATTTATAGTGGTTCGATGCCAAATCCAACATTTAAGTCCACTCTCTAAGTCTTCATACTTAAAAATTTTACTATAATCCTCTTAATTACAGTATGATTGTTTTAACTGGACTCACAATCAATCCAACAGATTGTTTAGTAGGCTCACAATCAGTCCAATTGATTTTGCATAGAAAATCAACCAAAACCTTTCTAATTAAGTCATCTGGTCATCCCTAAATATAGTCAATACAACGCCCAATTACGAGCTTGGACAAGCCTATCCTATAAGTTTCTATTCCATAAGTTTCTATCCGAAAAAACTTACAAAGAAACAAGATATACAATAGAAGTTATAAATAACAAGTAAGAGCACAAGAAGAATAAAACTCGTTGAAGCTCGGTTGAAGTCGATGATGAATGCTCTTTGAAACTTTGATTCCTCTTCTTCAATCAATAAGGGGCTTCTTTGAAGATTATTATGGATATACTCAGGGTAGCTTACTCAACAAATACTCTTGAATCCTCTCTTTTTGACTTGCTCAAAAATATTCAATGCTTTCATCAAGAACTTGAGTTTTTCTCTTTTCTTCCCTTTTAGATCCACTTCTCCAATTGATTTCACATCTTAAATGCACTTAAATTTGATTGGAGGAAGTGTATTAGTCATTAAAAAGGTCAAACTAGCCATTGAAAGTCAAATTTGTCTGTTTGAAGCTTGCAAAAAAACTAGCCGTTAGGCCGTCATCGCAATCGAGCTGACTCGAATTAAGGAGTTGACTCATGCAGATTTGAAGTCGACTCGAGACCAGTGCAGAAAATCTACTCTCTGTCTTCCTGAGAGAGTTGACTCGAGTATTGCTTGGAGTCGACTTGAAGCCTGTGCCACTTGAAAAATACTTCCAAAATACTTCAAATGCTTCTCCAAATACTTAAAATATTTCTCTAACTTTAAAATTTGTTCTTCTAAGCTTCTCTATGCTCCTTTAAATGTTCAAGCTCATTATCACCTCAACTTATGACTTCCAACTTGACTTTCTTCAAAGTGTGTCATCCCAAACATATATAATTTATCCTTAAAACTCTTTTAGCTTGGCTTCTTTGAGAGAATTTCTTCCTTGACTTAATGTATCTTTGTGAGCACCTAAGAAACTTTACAACTATTCTTGAAACACACAATTAGTACCATTTATATTCAATGTTTTATTATCATTAAAATCAGTTCTTGGATCAACATGCATGCAATGAGGAATGGTTCTAGTAATGCATCTAAATGAAAGCCTTTGGATCGGAACTTTCTCTGATACCACTTAATACAGCCGCAAGTATTGTTACAGTACTGCTTAATATAGTCGCAAGTGTTGTTGCAGTGCTGCAGCCACTTTACCATAGCAATGTAGTGGAAAGAAGGCTTTAAAGGATAATGCAATCCTAAATTCTGAACCTAAAATTGATGAGATCTTTTAAGTTGAACTTAAGAGTCTAGCATAAGAAATAAAATAAATTTTAGTAGCAATATAATCTATATTTTGATTAATGACAATCATATAGACTAAAAATGAAAGATCAACAACCGAGTTCAATACATCAACACCAAGTACATACAATAGTCCCAAAAGAAACATTCAAGAATCGAATCTTTCCAAGCTTAATTACCAAAGAAAGTGGATAGATTTTGTTGGAAGGTTAGAAAGATAATAGGGTATGATGGTTATGTAAAATATTGATTATCTTGGATGAGAAGGCAAAGATCGATGAGATTTAAGATTGCAACCGATTCATCAGATGTGGGATATTCACGACCTCCAAAGTTAGCAGCACCATAGTGGACAAACTCTAGCACGGAAAAGATGAAAGGCAAGGAGGATCCAGAAGAAGTGGAGAGGAAGGAGAGATCGATCTGAACACGAGGAAGAAGCGACCATGAATCAACATAAAGGGAAAGCCGAACATAGAGAGAGGAGGATTTAGGATTTCTATGAAATCTCTTTTCTTTCTCCCCTTTCGCCAAGACCTAAGAGCCAATATTTATAACCTTCTTTCTTCTTTCTTCCTTTGTTTCCTTTTGATTGGTCCAAAAATAATATTTTTTCTCTTTCCTCTTTTTCTCTTTTTTTCCTTTTCTCTAATAAGATAAATTTGTTGGAGAATCATGTGGTCTCTGCAAATCTAGATTGCCATCTCCATCTAGCTAAAATAACAAAAGATTTGGTTCAGGTTTGAATCAACCTATCCAATCTTTTCAAATAATTAAGCTCGATTGAATCAAACACCACAAACAAATAAAAAAAAATAATGACTTAACAAATAAAATAAATAATGGTATAATGCGCTGCATCAATTGGACTAGAAATCCTACAGGAACTGGGTTGGCCCATCTAGTACATATATGCTAACTATGTGCACATATCGTGTTTAATATTATAGAATATAAGGCCCAACTCAACCCATGTCAACTGGACCTCTTCCAATCTAGTCCCATGGGGTGGAAAAAAAGATGTGGTGAGATCATTTTTTTCCTCCACATGGGATTCAGACTGGCCCACTTTGAAAAATGTTTGTGAATATTGTGAAATGAGTCTTGTCTAGCATGTGTTCTTGCAAATCATATGGGACTATACAGAATTATCCCAAACATGCCCTTAAAGCAAATCCAAGAATTAAAAAGTTGGTAGGATATGTGTAGCCCTCTTAGTGGTCCCCTAGCTCTACTTGCTATTTTACTAACAAATATTTTAAATACATAAAAAGAAGAATAATTTTTGAGATCAAAACATCTCATAGTGAAAATTTTAAAATTGATCCACAAGTTGCTTCATTTTGAAGAAAACATATTTCGAAAATACCAAGAGCCTATTTAGATGATTGAGCTAAAAATCCTATAGCATTCATGGGTTGGGCCAGTACAACTAGCAACATCATCGGATTATAGGCTGGGCTAGGCCATATTCATAAATACTAGGAATAGCTTACAAGTGGATTGGCCAGAATCCCATAGGGAGAAAAATATCTAGCAATAGCCGAGGTCTTTTTTTTCTCTCCCTATAGGATTCGAGACAGCCCATTGCAAAGCTATTTCTGGATATTTATGAATATAGATGTAGCCCAACCTATAATCTTATGATGTTGTTGGCTGTACTGGCTCAATCTATGAAATCTATAAGATTTTAGCTCAATCATCCAAACAGGCCCTAAAAAGATCCCATCCCCCACACAAGATTTATTTTTTAAAAAAAATGTCAACTTTTTAGAAGGAAGCAAATAATTCATAAAAATCAAAAGCTATTTGCATATTTGGGTGTACGGAGATTCTACATGGTAAGGTATGAAAGCAGTCATATTGAGATGAAATCACTGTCTTCAGAAAAACAGGATTCCTTGCATTTTAGCATACATATACACAATGAATCCTAATGCTATGGTCATTATGATAGGCCTTAAGAGGTATGACCTATGAAAAGGATTCATAAAAATAACCAATAATAGTTTGGATAATCCTTGATGAGGGATAGTTGCATATGATGTTTAAGATAGTAGCATTGACCAAAGCATCACCCATACCATAATTAAAAAAAAAAAGAATCACCATCAGATATTCAAACAAAATTACAACCCACTCCCAAACCTCCAAAGGTCAAACTTCTCTTCAGTCATACCACTCAAAGATATCAAATTTCATGTAAATATGTGCAAATGACTTCAAATGTATCCTAAACCATTGAAAGCCTCGAAATTTACCTTCCATACCTAAAAGCACGGTAAAAGGAGACTTTAATTTACCTCTAACCATAAAATTGGAAATTTTAAAAGATGAAAGGATGATTAAATCACCTTTCTTCCTTCAGTGGCATCAGGGTGCTCATGCTCTTCTTCTGGCACTGGCTGCAGCTCCAAACCCTTCCCCACCGCCCCATCACCACCATCCACTGATGATCTCCTGGCCCCCGATCTGGCACCGATCCCATCATCGGGTAACGTACCACCACTACAGGGCACACACAGTGGTGGACACAGTAGTCACTGACACTTCCAAGCCGGCTCTTGCTGCTTCTCTTCGAGGCCCGAACCCCCTGCTCCCCATGATGACGGCGCTGAGGCCGAGCCTCTCCACCTCGAGACAGAGCCTCTCCTTCATGTCGTGGTCGTTGACGATGTGGATCTTGAAAGGGATCTGAGCCTCCACGAGGGGCTGCGCCAGATCCTGGGCCTTGGTGGTCGTGAAGGTGTCGAAATCATCCTCCAGCTTCTGCTGCGACTCCTCGGAATCGGGCTCCTCAGCGGCGGCCGCCGTGGCGGCGGAGACCGAGAGGTCAATCGAGCCCCAGTCGGCGCCGTAGAGGACACTGGTGGGGCGGACGTGGAGGAGGATCACGGCGTCGCCAGGGCGGAGGTAGTTCTGGACCGCCCACCGCACGGCGTAGGCGCTCTCATCGCTCAGATCGACGGCGATCGCGATCCGGCGGTGGGAACCCGGGCTCGCCGCTGCCGCCGCGGCCGAGAAGAAGAAGCGCGGGGAGGACGGCTGGATCGCCTGCGCGGCCACCACCGCCGCCGCCGGAGGCGGCGCGGCCTGGCGATTGGGCTCCGGTGGTGTTTGCTTGGGATTCATAACACGATTGAGGGTTCCTTTCTTAGTTTTCGGGAGAATTTTGTAGTGTTTACAATGAGAATATGGAAGATAGAGGGTGTAAGGGTTTGAGATCAGATCGTCCCCGTTCGTAAAGCTTCAGAATTTTAGTTTGTTATTTTCCACCCGAGAACTGTGAGGAATCAAAACGACAAAAAGAAGATACGGCAGGCAAGTAGGCATTATATAAGTGGATTTAGTCAAAGGATAGTACACATCTCCCGATCTCCGCAACTTCCTCTCAGGATCTAAATAAACGCATATTTATTAGATATATAATGGATGTTCAATAGCATAAAAATAGATATTAATATATGCCAACCATCTCATCTCTTTGCCTATACTTATTAAACAAAAGAAGAGGAAAAATCAGAGCTTTCTCCAACATTCAAAAAAAATAAAATAAAAATAATTAGATAAAATCAGATAAAAAATAAAAACCACATAAATCTAGAAAATAAAGAAAAATAGTTCAAAAGAAATCCAACTATAAGTATATTAGCCGGATATTTTCTTTTTTTTGTCTTCTTATCCGTACAGAGGAAAACCACACGAACCCAATATAACAGGAAAACAATTCAAAAAAAATCTAAGCATGAGTATATTACTAGACTTTTATTTTTTTATTTTATTTTCTTCTTAAATTTTTATTTTTTTAAGTATCTCATAGTGATAGAAGGTTGCAAGAGATCGAAAAAATAAAAGCCTCGGCTCTATTTCTTCCTGCAATTTCTTTAATTATTCATTTTTCTTATAATGATAACATTTGAATTGCTATAGGATTAAATCTAAAAAGCAAAACTTAATTCCTACAAGTAGTAGGTTTTACCATAGGTACCATGTGGATGATCATAATATCATCAGAAGTTTCTTAGAGGTTTTGCCCAAGATACCATGTGAATGCTCAAAACATTATCAGATGTCTTTAATCTTTCACCAAATATATAAATCAAATGGATTATTATTAATAAATATAAATATATAAATATTTATTTAGTCCATTAAAATTTATTAAGTACAAATAGAATATATAGTAGCCGATATATATAGTTAAATCTTATACTTTTAAATTATTAATATATACAATATTTAAAAAAAATAAATACATATTTCTTTGGTAAGAAAGTCAAACTATATTATATCTAACATAAATTGTATACAAAAGAGTGTGAATGTGATGTTTCTAAATATAAGGTAAAGATACACCATGTGATACTCTAAATAACAAACATTGAAAGAAACAACGATAATTCGATACAGTCCCTTAAGAAGTATATATGTTTGTGGTTTACAGCTACTAATTGAGCTCCAGAGGATAGCGACAAAAGGTAGAGCTACAAAACAATATGGAAACAAAACAATTGACATATATAATCAATCTTTAAGTAAAAGTCTATTTTGAGGAAGCAGATGATGATAAAGTTGAGTAGATCCTATTTTTGTACAAATAAGATCATGCTACCAATGAAGTAGTAAACAAACCATGACCATAAGCATATTGTCCAGCAATGTATCCCTAATAAAAAATGAAGAAGAAAATAATATCCTGCATCCAACATTGATGAACAAAGTAACACCATTGAACTAATTCCTTATTATAGGTTGGAAAATGAAGAACATGCAGTGAGCTTGAAGGCAACAAAGAAGATAATATACACAAAAAATAGTGAACATAGCTGAAACCAAAATAGTAGGCCAACTATTTTGTCTGAAGTTTTTGCATATAAGACATCTATATCACCATCTTGATATCCATCTATATAGAAATCATATATAGCTACACACAGACAACACAGAGTTGTGTATTATGCATCTAGATATATAAAATACTTACAACTTGCAATCATAATGAGACATATAAGATAGTAAACATCTAACCTATATCAGACAATAGAAAATATGGATAAAAAACTTCTCTATTTTCATAATATCCTTTCTTTTTCTAAAATCAAATACATATTTAGTGATAAAATATTATTATCACAAAAGATCCAACTTAGTTTGCAATGATACTAGTTATCATAAAATAAAACCATAAATAATTAAGAATAAAAATATTAGTTATATAATAATATATAGATGACAAAATTTATTTCATCAATAAATAGCCAGTATTCTACAACAAAACTATATATATTACCAATTACATTCTATTTAACTAGAAAATATTATTCTTGTAAGATACCATCATAATATAAAAAAAAATTAATAATATCTATAAATAACCATCACAATATTGTAAACCTTGTATAATAATTTTTAAAACTATTGCTATAAAATGTAATTTTTTGTAGTGGTTATAGGATACTGTTACTATATAATAATTTTTAGTAACACTCGTGACAAACTGCTATAATATTATGTATCTTTTATAATATTTCTTAAAATTATTACTAGAGAGTATTTATGTGAACATATTTTTTTGAGTATTACAAATATTTCATCACTATAGACTATTTTTATTATAGTGGTGACACAAGTGTTAAAGCAATATGAGTTGGTGACCTACCTAATGAAGGATCATTGCCAATGTTTCATGTTGCATCACTTCTCCTCCTCCATGGCCTAATTATACTATTTTTAAATAAGTTTGTTATCCATCTTCTTCTTTTTAATCTTTTTATTATTTTAAGAAATATTATACTTTTATCCCCTCGACTTTGGCTAAGTTTCCCTCAAAGCCCTCTAGTTAAAAAAAAAAATTTAATTGGATCTTTTAAGTTATTTGATTGATCGAGTATCATCCTTTGGTCTATTAGCCATCCAATATCATTACAATGCTACTCCAAATAACATAATATTTTTTTTCTCATAAAATCTAAAATCCTTGCTAAATTCTAAGCTCTCTCTCCCTGCCTCACTGGTTGGTAAAGCCCACTCTATGGTTGCTTAGCTCCACTTCTTATTGCTTCCAAAGCTCACTACCACCTTACAAACTGCCCTACCCCACCTCTTATTTTCAACCCCATTTATCCCACCAATGTTGCATCACCCTATTCCTTTTCTTTTCCTCTCTCTCCGCCTTCTAGCTATAATTTCTTCTAAATCTTCACCACTATCAGCCCCCCTTCCTCATTGGTGGAGGAGACACCCCCATCAGAGGCTTTAGCAATGGTGGTAGTAGTGAAGGGTGAGGCTCCAATAGCACCTTAACAATCTCCACCACTAGGAGGATCTCTCTTCTATTCATAATATTGGAGGCACAAAGGCCTACTCAAGCGCTTCCTCAAGGGGTGGTGATCTAAGGTTATCGCCAAATTGATTGATCTAATATCATACTTTGCTCCATTAGTTATCCAAAATCCTTCTTAAATTTTAAGCTCCTCTCCCCTCATTGGCTACCGAAGCCCACTGCCATGGCTGCTTAGCTCCACCTCTCACTTCTTCCAAAGTCCACTACCCACCTTGCCGAAATCCATTGCCACCCCAATGGACTATCCCACCCCATCTCGATCCCCATTCATCCCACCACCGCTGCTGCCACCCTCTTCTCTCCCTCTCCCTCTCCATCTTCCTCCCTCCTCCCTCCCACCTTCCAACTCTAATCTCTTCCAAACCTTCACCAATGTAGATCCCTCCATCTCTGCCAATGGTGAAGACATCCCTATTAAAGGCTCCAGATGTGCTTATGACAGTGAAGGATGGAGCTCCGATAGCACCTCCTTGCAGTCACCACCACGTGGTGCATCCCACCTCCAATGCCAAAGGCCCCTCAAGAGGATCTTGAGGGTGGAGATTTAGGGTTTAGTTGACCAATTCTCCTTCTTGACATCCACCATCATCCCATACTCATACACTTAGTGCTGTAGCTTCATAGACACCATCAGAAAATGTATGGCCTGCACCAATTTAAGGATCGCCACCACCCCCTCAATGTCTCTAGCCTCAACCAATCAACTACCTCTAACACCCCTCCATCCCTCCCTCTTCTTTGTATTGCTAGTTCAATCATCTCTACTATCCCCTATCTCCCCCATCTCGCTTAGCACATGCAAGAGCTCCACAATCTATGAGCTAACCATGCCAACTTGGGCCTTTGCCTCCTTCGAGATCTCCTTCTTGAGCTAAATCATCCTATGCTAGAGCTTATTGATGCATGATGAGAGATTGACAAGGTTGTGCATAGATACCCACTGGATGACCTCGACCAATTAGGACTTAAGCTAGAGAAGAACATGGAGGCCACATCTTCCTTTGCCAAGGCTGCCTTATCATGGTAGTAATACTCATAGTGGGTCAAGATGTGCTTAATGAAGAAAGTAAGTCAGTGCACCTCTTTTAGCTATTGGAAATCAGCAATAACTCTCTCTCCCTACTCTTTACTATATATCTCTTGGCTGTTCTAGATGTTTTCTTTAAAGTACCAAAAGCTATCATAAAATATTCTCCATCTCTCTAGGCTGTATCATTATTCTAGAAACCAACAGAAAAGCACTCCACTAACTTATGGCACCTATGAATGGGGGTCAAGGCCTACCATTGTGTGTGAGAGAAGAAAGTGCGAGTGCGGTGTATGTGAGAATGCATGGTGAGGTCTCCCATTTTTTGAGTGTGTACGCACCATTCCAATTAATGTGTGAGGGTACTTATATACCAATGTACTACTCCAAGGCATTAATAAAAGTTCGTTTAGTTTCAAGTGCTATTCCATTTTCTCTTTATATTTGGTATCAGAGAAAGACGATTATGTTGGAAAATATGTCCCAAAAGCCAATCATCAATCTATTGACGGTTGAGCAACCTTGTATTATAATTGATTTGTTAATAATAAATATATTTTTGATATTTTCATCATAAGTTTTCATCTTCTAATGAACTCCGTTGTTGTGATGAAGTCCTTAGGACTATTTAGGTTCGATAAAGAGAGGATTTATCGATTAGTCCTTAAAACTATTCACGACCAAATGATAGGCTGTTAATAAGGACAACAGCTTCTATCGAGCATAGGTCGCTATAGGCCATATGGATTGGTTGTCCTCTTAACCAAGGAGTGTGGAGATACTGGTATGGTATACAGGTGAGATGTAAGGGTACATCATCATTGAACGTGACCAACTCCAGAGTATTCTGCTATCGAGAATGTTTCTGATGGGATATAGGTATAAGTGTCTTTTAAACCTGAGATCGCCTCGGTGATTTGCAAGTAACTCACTGTGCTTTGGTACTGGACTAACTGAATTTTTAATTCAGTGATGGAAGGCTTCTGGGTACAGTCAAGTACTTACAAAGTCAGAGTGTGATCAAGATAGGATGACCACTCCAAGAGTTAGAAAGAATGAGTCACTGTATTTCAATTTAGCAAAACTTTGGCTAGGATAATCCATTAGATGGATTTGATATTTTGAAATATAATATGGACAACCTGATCAGAGTTGACAGTTAAACTCTGAGATGTCCTATGAGCATTTTGGTCAAGGAGATGAATTATATGGAAACTATATCCA
>KE506803.1:38035-50534 GCA_000441515.1 Elaeis oleifera | reverse complement strand
GTGGCTTTTATGGCACATATTGTGCGCCCTTTGCTGGTGGTCCATGGCAGAAAAAAGAGGGAGCACCCATGAGTTGGGCACCCTTTATTTTGCCCTGTTTGGATTTTCTTGACTAGGTATTTGACCTAGACAAGGATTCTTCATATCTCATTATTTAAGATGAATTTTTCTTAAAATTTTGTGGATTATAGAGCGTTTAGAGACCTTTGGGGCATGTGAAAATCAGGGAGAAAGAGTGTTTGAGCATGGAGATATAATAGACACAAACAAAGTGTCTGGGTTAGAGCAAAGAGAAGAAGAAGAGAGTCTTCTTCTAGGGTTGCTGAGTTCATCTCTTCCCTTCCTCCATCTGTGAGTTTTTTGAGAGTGTCTCACATCTAAAACTCCTCCTACTTTTCATCTTTGGAAGAGTCTAAATCAAGAAGAAGGAGGTATCTGATCGACCATCGAAGAAGGATCAACACAGTACTAGCATACTGTGCTGATTTTCTGGACTAGGACTTCTGATCGTGATTCGTGGGCTCGTGTGGATGACTTCTAGAGATCGGACTCATATGCGGCTCACAACATCATCCTCAAGCCCGGATCAGCAAAGTTAGAACGTCTAACTTGCAAGGTAATAGATATGATCTATTATATTTTACATACATTAGATGTAGTATAGAAACTTATTGATATGGTCAACATGTAGTTCTTGCTTTTTATATTTTAATTTTTGATTTAATGTCACGTAATAATCATGTAATAAGATCTTAGATCTAGAAATTTTCTGATTTTATAAGATAAATTTTGATTTATTTTAGTCTTTTGCTGCCTGATCTTGAAAAAGTTTCAAGATCTAACCCTGAAACCCTAGATCTGATTCCTTCAGATTAGGGACCGTTGTTCTTAATCAAAGTTTCTTGATCAGGGACAGTGGTTCATGCATTGTAAGAGAGAATTTTTGTTCATACATAGTCCAGAACTATGAAGCTAGTTGATCAGGGATCAGGCTTACTTGATAGCTAAGAAAATTCTATCAAGTCATGATGTCGAAATTTCAAGCTATTGAAGCAATCAAGAAACTCAATGATCACAACTACAGCTCATGATAAATTTTGATGTGCTCATGCTTGAAAGGGTAAGGTCTTTAGCAAGTCATTGCCAGTAGCGAGACTACAACACCTCTAGAAGGCACAGAGACACCAGCATTTCTCAAGAGGGAAGCTAAAGCTGATAAGGCCCTATATGCTATTTAAGTTTTGTTGAAGAAGATATTTTGAAGCATATAAAAAATGCACAAACACCAAAGGAGGCCTGGGACATTCTGGCATCCTGCTATTCAAAGAAAAAGAAATGCAGCTTTAATTTCTGGAGAACGAGTTATTGACGATGAAGCAGGGTGGCCTCACAATCAACTAGTATTTTACAAAGGTAAAGTCTCTCTACAATGAAATCTCTGAATTAGATTCTAAAGCTACAATTAGTGAATCTCATATTAGGAGAATTATTATTCATGGGTTAAGACCCAAGTACCAAGGATTTATCATGACTGTTTAAGGATGGCTAGTTTAGTTATCACTTGGGGCCTTAGAAAACCTATTGGCCAACCAAAAAGTTTAGCCAAACAAATGGCTAGGGTCTGACTAAGAGCAAGGAGGAGGCACTCTTTAGTAGCAAAAGAAAAGGCCGACCCAAAGGGTAGAGAGACTTCAAGTCAAAAATTGAGGATGAAAATAAACTCTCAATAGAAAAGGATAGAAGCTCACAATTGGAGGGGTTTCACAAGGCCGCAATAAGGGGGAGTGACAACCTTGGAGAAATAGGCGGCACTCTGACAAGTGTTTCAACTGCAATAAGAGAGGTCACTTTGCATGAGATTGTCACTTCAAGAAAGATTTGCTGAAGGAAATGCGGTAATATCTACTGGCTATGAAGAAGTGAACAGTAGTGAAGAAGAGTAGGATGCTCAGACATCATTTCTTACAAACATGGAAATCATCAGCTCAATAAAGAATGCTGCTAATGAGAAGCATTAAAGTAGTTTATCCTAAAGAAGTCAATTACAACCAAGATTGGATCATCGACTTGGGCTGCTCTAATCACATGATAGGTCATAAACAGAAGATGGATAATCTAACAAAATACAAAGGTAATTGTGAGGTGGCGGCAGCCAACAACTCAAGATTCTCAATTGCTCATGTTGGCAATGTATTGCTAACACTATGGTTTAGTGCGAGCCAAGTGTAGTTGTAGGATGTTTATCATGTGTAGGTATGAAGAAAAATCTATTGTCAGTATCTCAACTAACTTCTTTAGGTAACTATGTGGTGTTTGGTTTGGATAATGTGAATGTATGTCGAGAGCTAGTAATATTAGATATATCAAGTATGGAAGGATGATGAGTAGAGTTTATCTACATAATGTTAGCAGAGTCAGCATACGTAGACAAGATATGAAAGAATGAGACTATAGATTTGTGGCGTGCATGGCTTGGACATGTCAGCTATCACAAGTTAAAAGTGATGATGCAGAAGTCAATGTTAAAAGTCTCTCCCAGCTTGAGGTTTAAGGAGATATTGTATGTGCTGGTTGCCAATACGGTAAAGCACACCAACTACCATACAAAGAGTCTAAGTTTAGAGCCAAATAACCTTTAGAGCTCATACACTCAGATATGTTTGGCCCAGTGAAGCAACTATCCATTGGAGGGATGAAATATATGGTGACTTTCATCAATGACTACTTAAGGTACATTTGGGTTTACTTTATGAAAGAAAATCTAAACATTTATTAAATTTGAAGAATTCAAAAAAAGATTGAAGGATAGTTGGAGAGAAATCTAGTGTTTGCACATGAATAACAGGAGAAAGTATATCTCGGATGAATTCTCTAAGTATTTGTAGAAGTGCAGTATACATTGATAATTAACTTGTCTGGGCACACCACAACAAAATAGTGTGGCTAAAAGAAGAATCGGAATCTTGTTGAGACATGTCATAGTATGCTACATGCTAAGAATGTGCTGAGACAATTTTGGGTCAAATGTATGAAGACTGTGGCTTACATGATCAATCGGCTGCCTCAAGCTAGATTTGAGTTCATCTCACCCTTTCAGAAGTTATGAAACATGAAACCCACAGTAAGCCATTTTAGAGTTTTCGACTATGTATGCTATGTGTTCGTGCCAGAACAGCTATGCAACAAGTTCGACAAAAAGGCAATCTGATGCTTCTTTGTGGGTTATAGTAATAAAGAAAGGATGGAGATGTTGTAATCCTATCACCAGTCACTACTATACATTATGAAATGTGGTATTTGATGAAGCTTCCTTTTGGTGGTCATCACAAGAAGTGGTGCTTCTGAATTTCAAAGAAATTGAAGAAAAGTTGCAGGAAGGGTTGATGGAAGAAAAGAGGAAGGCCAACCAGGTCTTGAAGCAGTTGAAAAGTTGATGCCAACAATCGATGAAATTGAGGAAGAGCCGAGTCCAATACAAGAAAGAGTAGAAAGTCTATGGCAAATATGAGTGCATCATAGAACCTCTGAAGAGACATGACCAAGTCAGTAAGAAGAAATTGAAGTACAAGATAGGCCACAACCATAGTTATGATGGTCGAATAGGCAATGAAAGCCAAATCCAAGGTATGTTAATGCTGCTCTTACTGAAGTTAAAGAACCAACAATATTTGAAGAGGCTTGTAAGAAGAATGAATGGAGAAAGGCCATGGTGAAAAAGTTTCAAGCACTAAAAAAAATCAGACTTGAAACTTAGTACCAAAGCCTAAGAATGTAAAACCCATCTTTATCGATGGATTTACAAAGTAAAGATGTGACTAGATAGTTCGATTGAGAGATGCAAAGTAGGCTAGTGGCTCGAGGGTTCTCACAATATTATGGACTAGACTATAATGAGACGTTTAGTCCAGTGGCAAAGATAACTACCGTACGTGTACTTCTAGTGCTTGCAGCTAGCAAGTCATGGAAACTTTAGCAACTAGATGTGAAGAATGCATTCCTTATGGAGAAATAGATTGAGATATATATATATATGAAAAACTAAGAGAATTTGAAAGCAAAACTCATCTAGAGTATGTATGCAAGCTCAAAAAGGTGCTCTATGGATTGAAGCAAGCTCCTAAGGTATGGTACGATAAGATAGCTGAATTTTTGATTCAAAGTGGTTACATACTTGCAGCTATAGACTCGGACTAATTTATTAAAACCTATGGAAGTAAACTAGTGGTAGTACTTGTTTACGTGGATGATCTGATCATCACTAGAGATGAAGAAGATGAGATTCATCAAACAAAGAAAAATCTATCACTCGGATTTATGAAAGAGCTTAGTGAGCTAAATCATTTTATTGGGCTTGAGGTTGATAATAAGAAGGAAGGTTTATTCTTGTGCCAATAAAAGTATATGAGAAATTTACTACAGAAATTTGAAATGCTGGAATGTAAATCGATATCAACACCTATGGAGCCCAATGCCAAGCTATGTGCAGAACAGGGCAAGGATCTAGAAGATGTCACCATGTATCGGCAAGTGGTGGGTAGTCTCATCTATCTAACGTTAATAAGACTTGATATTACATTCACAGTTGGAGTGGTGAGTCAGTTTATACAAAAGTCCAAGAAACCTTATCTTAAAGTTGCTCGACAGATCCTGAGGTATATCAAAAGCACACTTGATTATGGACTCTTATACTAAAGAGACAAAGCATGTAAGTTGGTTGGTTACTATGATGTTGATTATGCTAGCGATCATAACACATGCCGATCAACCATTGGTTATGTATTTAGTCTGAGTTCAAGAGTAGTCTCTTGGTGTAGCAAGAGACAACCAATAGTATTACTATCAACAACCAAGGCTGATATCAAATAGCAACTATGGCCGCTCAAGAATCGATGGTTAATGCAACTCATGAATGATCTACATAAGCCAATTGAGTACAGTGTGCATTTACATTGCGACAATCAGTTTGCAATATGGCTAGTAGAAAATTCACTGTTTCATGCAAGAACAAAACACAAAGAGGTGTACTATCATTTTTTATGAGAAAAGTCTTAAGAGGAGAAATTGAGATGCAACAAATAGAGATCGAGAATCAAGTAGTGGATGTCTTCACAAAAGAACTCAATAATTCAAAGTTTGCAGAATTTAGAGAACAACTCGGTATGACCATAAGAACAAAGTTAGAGAGAGTTGATGTTGAGGGGAGTGTTGGGAATCAATAACAACTCTCTCTCCCTACTCTTTACTAGATATCTCTTGGATGTTCTAGATGTTTCCTTCAAAGTATCAAAAGCTATCATAAACTATTCTCCATCTCTCTAAGCCATTCTTGTACCATCATTCTAGAACTAAAGAAGAACACTCTACCAACTTATGGCACATATAAATAGAGGTCGAGGCCTACTATTATGTGTGTGAGAAGAAAGTGCAAGTGTGGTGTATGTGAGAATGCCATAGTGAGGTCTCCCATATTTTGAGTGTGTGTGCCCCATTCTAATTAATGTATGACTGTACTTGTATACCAGTGTACTACTCCTAAGGCATTAATAAAAGTTTGTTTATTTTCAAGTGCGATGCCATTTCCTCTCTACGTTAGCTTCTTTGTTAGTGATCTTTGTTAGAGGGGCAAAAGTTGTGACATAGATGACCTGTAGGTCAAGGTCCTTCTTGATGAGCCTATGGTTGAACAACTTAGTGAATTGCTCATGCAGCTTATCATCTCACACTACATTAGGGAGGATAAACATAGTATTAGATTTTGCATGGGACCATCTTGGTAGTAAAAAGGAAAGCACCAATCATGTTGCGATATTTTATAAGGGTGTAGCTGTTTGTCTACTATGATGTGATGTCCTACCGATAGTTGTTTGGATGGTTATTTTAGCAGTTGTGCAGTAGAGAATATTTGGGAGAGGAGAATGATGGCAAGGTGGAAGGCATGGAGGGCATGGGCATGAATGGTGGCAATCCATAAGAAGTCATTCAGGTTGAGGATAGGGAAAAGTAGGGCAATGTGGCAGTCAAAGAGGCCAAGGGAGGATTAGGAGTTCTAGAGCCTCAAGTTGACATAGGGTGGTGGTGGAGACTAGTGTGAAAATAATGGTATGGAACTTGAGGAGGTGATAGATAGTGCGGTACAACTTGATTAGAAGACGACATGTTGGAGAGAGAGGGATGGGGTGAGGTGACTAAGAGAAGTGGTGGTTGTGGTGGTGGTGGCAGTGAATATGGTGGCTATGGCAAAGATAAAAGTAGTAAAGAATATATTTGAAGGAGGAGGATAATATAGATTTTTCATGAATAATGAGAGTTTTTTCTTTTGTAATTCATTTGGGTCATGTTATTTGATAACCCTTGTGCCAAGAATTTTTGATCCTAAAAGGTCAGAAGAATATCATATGAAAGGCACATGAATATGGATGGAAGGATGACACGGGATTAACCAAATAACTTGAATGATAAATTTAAAAAAATTAAAATTAGAGAATTTTGATAGAAAATTGGATAAAGTGGAGAGGATCAAATGATATTTTTTTTATTTTACTCAGATTTTATATTGTTGCCATTGTTAAGGTAATAAAGGCTATTGGTCATCATTTTGGTTCAATTTTTGGTAACTAATATGCATTATTGGCAAAGATATAGTTTCTGTCCTCTCATTTATATTTTTTCTACTTGAGTCTCTAATTTTTTTATTTTTATGATTTTCTCATGATGCTTTTTGTTTTGGGAATCCCATGTTCGTATACACCACCCTCCAATTTGAACTCAATTAGGTGTACGTATCTCATTTTTTTGGTAAATCAGGCATATCTTATTTTCTGATGACAAAAATCATAAATAGTTCTCTATACCTTTCTTATTTGAGGGTTGTAAAGATATTTTAATAATTAACTGTGCTTTCCTCAAATTTTATTTTACCTTTGTTTCAAAAGTCACATGTTTCCATGAATCTCCACCAATGTGCCTTTTTTTTTTGAAAAAGGAGGTTGCCCACATTGGGTTTATTATTATGGTAAGAGGAATATATACATTGTGAAGTATTTACAATGTAATCACGTTGGCCCTCCGATAAGATGGCTAAGGCTAGGTGATAATGGAGATTAATGGATCCTAATGACCCACTATTGAGTCTCACTCCATTACTTAAACCCTCAAATAACTCTCTTATCTTGTTTCTCTATTTCAAGAACTCTCAATCTTGTAGAGGAATTTTCAAAGTTTACAACTTGATGATGGCTGTCTGATACTTATCCATTAGAGTGGTTAGCCAACTCTCTCAAGTGAAAATGCAGGGTTCCACCATCTTGGGAGAAAAGTTTGCTTCATTTTTTTGAACTAAATGAGGTTAGTAAGTCACTTTCCTCATGTAGAATAGTATATACAAAGTATTAATGTAAGGGTTACAACGGGTCTTGTGGTGAGAAAGAAAGGAAGGATGGGAATAGGTCGATGAGACCTACTACGATTGCTTTAAAACAAGTGCTATAAAATTTTTCATGCAATGTACACGCTTAGAGAGATAATATTTTCTATGTCCTAGGGTACCAGCTAGGTGGGGCGAAGCAGCAAGATGAACTCACGAAGATCATCTCCCTTTGCGTTCTTTGTGCAGTCTCCTATGAGGAAGTAATTATCTGAACAGTCTCCTAGTAGCTTCAAGTCTCAGAATGGAATAGCCTATTATTTCTCTCTTTCCATAATGTCCACAAGGTCCCCGAGATGAGCACATTGAAGGCTCTGGGTTTTGTTGCTTTCCTATTTTTATGTCTCCAGTCATGCCACAGTTTGTCTATATCATATAGAAGATAGAATATGCAGCATTTATGGATCGAGCAGCAGTTTCAAACCTCCGAAGAATAGTTACACCGAAGCATTATATGATCAATCGATTCACTTTCAATGTAACATAAGGGACATCTACTTGGTCTAGTGAAACATTTTTTTGAAAGAATTTTTGCTATAAGAATTTTGTGGTGGTAGCATAGCCAATTAAATAATTTATATTTATCAGGGATTGGCAGTCTCCAAATGATTTTTCAAGATGGGAAACCACACGATGAGACCATGGAAGTGCATTTTGAAAACCATTTCCAGAATCTCTTATCCTTAAGATTCATTAGTCAGATAGTTGACAAGGTTTCAATCAAAAGATGAAGATTTGCTTGAGCTATTTAAGGTAAGGGCCTTCTGAAATTGTGAGACCAATCATGCTTGTTCATGAAGGTTGCAATCATGCTATTTTTATCTATGGTGAACCAGTATAAGATAGAGAAGCGAGTTCTAAGACTAAGATCAGAGATCCAGTTGTCATCCTAAAATAGAGTAAGATGCCCATTTTCAACCAATACATAGGTGAAAGTTAACATAGTGTTGCTGGCATCCAAGACACATCTCCAGAAGATTGAAGCTTTCCATCTAAGGTATGAGGATGTGGTTAGAGAAAAACTTCTAGAGTAATAGCAGTGCCTAACCAGTGCTTTCCAAGGCCCTTGACTATTCGAGTAAAGTCTATCCCACCACTTGAAAAGAAAAGCAAGATTAAATGCTTTGAGATTAATAACTCCTAGTCCTCCCAAGGCTTTTGGGCGACAAATATAGGACTAGTTCGCCAAGATTTTGAAGTTTGAATGTTGTTTACCTCTATTCCAAAGGAAGTTCCAAAAGATGATGTCAATTTTTTTTAATGATAGAATCCAGTATATGAGCAATTGACATCCAATAGATTGGGATCGCCCTTAGAATTGAGTTGATTAGGGTGAGGCATCCAGCAGTAGATAAAATGGTTTTTTCCAGCTAGCAAGCTTACGATTGATCTTTTCACTAAAAAATCTAATGGATTCTAGTAACTTATAATGGAGAGGTATTCCAAGATATTAAATTGAGAATTCAAAGTTTTTGTAGTCCAACATGGCTGCACAACCCAGAGCTTCCTTTTGGTTTAATCCCAATCCCACCAACTCTGACTTGGAGAAGTTGATTTTTAGACCCAAAATCAATTCAAAGGTATATAAAATGAAGTTGATAGTGTTGAGTTGAGGCCTTGATGTGTGGCAAAAGATCATAGTATCATTTGCATATTGGATGGAGTGCACGCTGCTTGGAAGATGTTTGGATCCAACTGGATCCAAGAGATTCTCTACAGTTGCTTGCTCTAACATTCGATGAAGGATATCAGCAATCAAAATAAAAGGGAGAGAGGAGAGTGGATTATCTTGTTTAAGTCCTTTCTTATTGGTAAAACATCTTCCTAGGTTCCCATTGAGGATGATGGCAGAGCGTGAAGATGTGAGAATTTTAGATATCCAAGATATAAACTTTGGATCAAAACCTTGCTTTTGAAGCAATATAAATAAGGTATCCCATGAGATGCTATCAAAGGCTTTTTTCAAAGTCGATTTTAAACAAAATACCTTCTTTTTAGTGATTCTAAAATGATTGATAAGTTCAGATGCTGAGGCAAAACTTTTGAAGATAATCCTTCTTTTGATGAATATAGATTAGGAGGGACCTACCAAGGCATCAATCACACTACTTAATTTGATCAAAAGCAACTTAGAGATGATTTTGATTATTCCATTTTCAAGACTAATAGGTTTGAAATCCTTTACTGATGGATAATCAGCTTTCTTAGGAATAAGAGTAATATATGTGTAGTTTAGTCTAGTAAAATCAGCTATCCTAGTGACTAGATTTGTAAAGATCTACAAAATGTCCCCCTTGACAATGTCCCAATATCATTAATAGAAGGAGATAGGAAAGCCCTCCGGACCTGGGCTTTGTTTGCTGTAAGAGAGAAGCTCGCATTCCAAATTTCTTCCTCTGAAAAGTTGGCTTCGAGACACTGCAAATCAATTGACCCCTCCAGATAGAGCTTTTCTCACCTCACTTCAACATTTTTTGAGCCAAAAGAACCTAGGAGGGCCTGAGTAAAATGAAAAGAAAGCTTGATGAATGTTATCTTATTTGAAATGCAGTTCCCATTATCGTATATCTCCTAGATATAATTCTTCCTCTTATGATTACTAGCAGTTGTGTACAAGTATCTAGTGTTTCTATCACCTTTTTTGATCCACTGGTCTCTTGACTGCTGTCTCCAATAACACTCTTCTTGGCCTGAGATATCTTTGAGTAGAGATTTGAGTTGAGTTTCTTGGAGTCTCTCTTCAGTTGAGAGTCCAACTTCTTCCAGCTTATCTAAAGTATCTATTTTGAAGGATAGCTCACTTTTTCTCCTAAAAATATCATCCATAGCAATTTTGCTCCATTGTTGGAGAGTTTTTATAAGGTGTCTTAACTTAAGGATGATGATAGCACAAGGATTTAAGATATGTGTGCATTTAGCCTAGGATGATCTAATGATATTCTCAAAGTCAAGATTACTATACCAGAAATCTTTGAATTTGAATACTATTTGTCTTCCAATGGATGAAGTGGCTGGAGGAGAAAGGCAAATCTTCAGAGGCATATGGTCAGATGTAGATCTTGCCAACATGGAACAGTTTGTGAGAGGAAAACTATTGTGCCACTGCAAGCTGATAAATCACCTATCGGGTTCGGTCAGATTGGCTTTTCCTGAGATTCGACCAGCTGAATTTCTTAAAGCCAAGTTGATTTCGATCACTTTTAGATCGTTTAGTAGATTATTGAATATTCGAAAAGAGAAAGTACTACTTTCACCACCCAGCCTATCCTCAGGGTGCCTAGTGATGTTGAAATCACCCAGTATGATCCAAGGCATCAAAATTCCATGTTTAAGATGCCTGAGTTTAGTGACCTTTTCCTTATGATAAGAAAGGCCATATATGTTGGTGATCATCTAATGAACATTAGAATTTATCTTTTGAATTTGAGTTGTTAGGGAGAACCAGCCTCTATGAAAGTGAGAGCCAAGGAGGACTAAGCTTTTCTAGCATGTAATGATACCACCGGATGAATGCTCTATTTTCTTAATGTCCCAGTAATCAAAATATTTCCTGCAAGATGATTTTAGTAGCTTCTCATCAAAGATTTGAAGCTTAGTTTCTTGAAAGTAGGCAATACAGCATTTAGATAGGTGGATCGAGTCCTTAACGATGCACTATTTTAGGGGTCAACCCAATCCTCCCACATTCCAGCATAGAATTATCATGATTTGGAAGTTAAACATCAAAGATTATGCAACTTGAAGGGAGATAACTTGTATTAACTGAAGAGTCTAAAAACATACTTCTACAAGAGTGCAGATTACAAAAGACAGGGATCCATCCACCGATCACAGTAGGCATGGGGTTAGAGTGGAATGGACAAATCAGAGAGTTGGCTACACAAAATATGGGACACTGCTTGCCAAAATAAAGTTATGATCGTCATTATATTTCAAGTTGTGCTAGTCGGCAACCCAGCAGTCGATTGCAGCATTCTTGCTCAAGCACTTTGATCTTGCTGATTGGGTCACAACTGTAATCAGCACTGAAATTGACACTGCAGGTGGCGTCGAGTTTGACAAGATCATCTATTGTCAAAAGTTGATGAAAAAATGTCTTTCTCGAAGAAGGAGTCGATCTCGAGTCTAAGAGCCTTAGCTTTCTTGTTGCGAAGGCGAGTACTTCTCTTGGTCACAGGAGAAGGCAACGGGGTAGGACGAAGGATAGAGGAGTTACTAGGGATACGAGGCAGGCAGCTGAGGTCATTCTTCAGGTTGCAGAAGACATAACGAACTAAGACAAGATCGACTGAGCCAGAAGAGAGTTTAGATGGGCTAGGGTCAGATGAGATGTGGGTGGTATGACATAGGTCACTGTCGGAGAGAGTAGATGGTTTTGAATTTGAACTTGAAATAGAGATGGCCAATAGAATAGTGAGGAGATGGTTGGGCTTAAGTAAGAGGTGGGACAAGTAAGGTGGTGTAGAGGACCGATAAGATAACGAAGAAGAGGCTGTTATCTTCTGACAATCTATGACAAGAGTAGCTTGAGAGGGGAAGGTGCTAACAGTCAAAATGAGAGAATTTTGAAACATAGGAGGTGCTGATGTCAGCACCGATGATGAAGATGGGGCGGTCTGACCTGACAGCCAATGGAGGTTCCTCCTTTCTAGCAAGCTAGTGTTGGAGAGAGGACATGGCTGATGCAATAAGGGATGACCAACTCTTTGATCCAAAGAGCAAAACCAAAACTCAGCTTCATCCTCATCCATCCCTTCATGGTCATTATCTTGAGAGAAGCTGTTGTCCTCAGAGGGATTGCACTACAATAGAACAAGATATTAGCAACGCAAAAAATTCATTGCTAATACTAGATTTTTGTCGGTAATAGTTATTAGTAACGAAATTATCGTCGCTGATATTTAGTCATAAATAATGACATCATTGATACTTTTTATGATAGAAAAAATTTCATCGTCAATAATCGATATTACCGATCAAAAATTTTCATCATTGAAAAAAACTTTTTTTCGAAAATTATTCACGATAAAAAATTTTCATCTTAAAAAATAATTTATGACAAATTATTACATCACT
>KE506802.1:144029-155281 GCA_000441515.1 Elaeis oleifera | reverse complement strand
GTTTGACTCAATTTTTAATTAGACTAGGATGTATGAGTTTCTATTTGAACTAAAAATTCTTATTTTCATGGATGCATCAAACCCTAATTGGATTAGGATTAAATTAAGTTTAACTCAAGCACCAAGTGAGAGTCTAAAAGAACTAAGACTCCTTCTCTAATTAGGTGACATCTTATCTAAATAGTTTGGACTCCAAATCAGATTTGATTTTCTATCTATTTTGATATAATCAATTACTAATATGATTAGGATTGGTTAAGATTTAAATTGGTTTAAATCAACTACCTTAAAAGAAGAGTCCCATGAGAATGAAACTCCTCTCCTTGCGTCAATATGAAGCCCCACTCTCATCTAATTTTTGTGCACCAAATCAAGCCCCATGCCCCACTCTTTTTTGCATGTAAGAATCCTTATGAAATCCCTTCTTTTCGTGATATATGATGGGCGCACAAATTCTCGTTGTGGGCGGCATAAAAAGTTAAAGAGTCCATGGATGTTTGGACTCTAATTTCCTATCCAAAGTCTAACTCTATCTCTTTCCTATTTAAACCATGCATAATGGGACGTGTAGCACTAGATATGATCAGGTTTTGGATGCCAAAAAATGAGGTCTTATGCATGAGAAAAATTCAAGGGAGAGGTGCGACATGATAGTCATGGAGGGCGTGAGGTAAGTTGATCCTATCCCTTCTTTCTTGCAACAACCAAGAGTTGGTTGTTTGGACATCTCCTCTCTCTCTCATCCATGTTTAGACATGGGTTTCTCCTTTCTTCTTTGTCCAAAAGTTGGACAAAATTCTTACATCTTTAGCATAGAGATTTGGTGCATGGGTTTTAAGAAGAAAAGAGAAGAAAGGGTTCTTCTCATGATCTCTAGTGTAGAGATCAATATCCTCCTATATTTTTTTTCTCTAAGATTATCTTGAGAGAAAAGAAGATTTTCAACCATCAAGATGCAATCTCTGCATGGGAGCTAGCACCCCGATGAGATCAAAATGCTTTTGATCAGATCAGAGTCTCGTGTGGATATCTGTAGAGGTCGGACACTTGTGTGACTATAAGAGACCTTCGAAAAATATCCATGATCATCAGTTTGCATTGAAGATCGATCCATGTCAAGGTATGTTCTCTATTTATTTTTTTCTATTTGAATTCTATATTTGAATCTTATCTCACATATGATGATCCTATTTATGATTTGAAGATTTGATCTTATGCATGCTAGATTAAATTAGATTTAATCTGAAAAATTTTAAATTCTACTGTATACTCATTTTAAAAAATTTTGCATGCATAAAACCATGAAACTCCAACATAAATACTGGATGAGAATGCTACACCCCACCCTTAAATTAGAGTGAAACCACCTTTAGATAAGGGCAAAGGGAAGATGCTAACTTATAACCTGCTTATGTTTAAATCAATAAACTTTTCAATCTGCTTACGTGAACATTTAAATATAGTACATAATTCCTCAAAGGTCAAATACCCAGATTCATTTATCATACTAAGCTAATACATCCAACTCAAGAGTAAAACATATTTATCATTGACAATTTTCATAACCTAATATATACATACATATGATACATTTCAGTATACCTTCCCTTCACAAGTTAACATGAACAACTCAGCATACTAGATATCATAAAACATACTCATCACATCTGCTAAACTGGTCAGACTTTCATAACTTGATACATAAAGCTTTAGAGTAATACATTAACATTTGCTGAGCTAAACCTATTCAAGCATACATATAATACCTTCCTTTACTTAACTGACATAACAAATATTCTTCTAGCTAAGCTGTCAACAAAATGCTCTTCCAACCCTAGAGCAAACGACGATGCCGATTCAATACTTTTATACTTAGCTCCAAATCTACAATGAGAAGAAGTGAGGGGAGTGTGACTTAAGTCTCAATAAGTGAATAAACCATCTAACAATGGAAAAATAGGAATGGTTAGCGGTAATACTGAGTATACCATATAAAGCTGAAATACATAAAGTTGAAACTATTGCTACACTTTCAAAATTCCAATATGCTAATCAAGAATGAAACCATGTAATGCATCATGCTGCTGCTGGCTACCTTCGACTATACCACAGTGCACCCTTACTATAGGCAGTCGACACGATCCCTTGCTAATGAATGCTACTGATAAGCCCCACTATGGGCAGTCGCAAGGAGGTGTCGGCTGTTTTTGTGCTATATGATATGTAAATGCTGAAGCTGATCCCAGATCATACCCGATAGGTTGATCACTCTTATGGGCAGCCCTTCACCAGGAATGCTTAATGAAGTTTCAATAGTTGAAAGGCTGAATTTCATTTGCTAATAAACCAAACTCAAAATAAATTTCTATCTACCGAGCTAAATACACATATCCATGTATGTGAAAACATAATATTTTAATAAAAAACCTTTTCCTATTTCCATGCTTGCACATACAAATATAGACTAAAGAATAATAGAAATTAAGCTTGCTTTTTAAAACTAATCTTTTCATAGCGATTACCTAAGAAAATTACCAAAGTTAGATAGAAAACCCACTCCCCACAATACTGAATTGATGCTGAACTTATGCTGATTTAATGGCTATTGTACCACCTTAGACTTGTGTTTAACTTATCCAAAGCCCTCCTCAGAAGCCTCCTCAAGAATCCTTTCTTATCAAGTTGATACATGCTGATTAATTGCAATTCCACATGATACATGCTTATAAGATTGCATGCTTTCTTTATATACTTGCTTTTCTAGTTATGTTTGTGTTCTAATTTGCTTTGCTTCAATTAGGGTCAGCTAGGCCTTTAACATATCTCTAGATTCTCCAGCAATCCGATATATTTTACGTTGCTAGGGTTAGCAAATTCTCAAATTCAAATTCAAGGATTCCTGCTAATAACCCTAGGTTTCACTTCATAATTCCCTACAAGTTCAACCCATTAGTTTCAGCTCTTCCCCTTAGTTTCACTTCATTTATTGACTGATTTAGATTTAGACCTGATTTCAGATATTAAATCCATACTTCACCTTCATGCTTCATTCTAAGTTCAATTAACACAATTCTTATTCAGTTATTTTCCATAATTCAGCCCACTTTCAACTAAATAGACAGTAGCTCACTATTTTCAACTTTAATCCAGAATTTTTTTTCATAATTTGAATCACTCAAAGCTCAGATTCAGATAAGAACCATTTAGAATTCAGTTGAAAAATCAGTTAGGGATCAAATTCTTACCTTAAACAATTGAATTTCTACTGCCAGCACCCTTGTTCCTTTCCTTTCCTGTTAACAGCTATCTTTCTCCCTTCAAGAGAGTTAATCACTAATCCTCCTTGACCCAGCTGAATACCTTCTTTCAACAGCTGAGAAATCACCTTCTCCAGCTCCTTTCCCTCTCTATTTCTTCTCTGTTTTTACTACAAACTCAGAACAACATCAAAAAGAACAATCGATGGATAACCCCTTCAAGAATAAGAATTGTAAATAATTTTCTTGCTAGCTATCAATCCCTCAAAACAACCAACGAAACACTTGCTTTCCACCCCTTTCTTTATATTAAATAACTGCTCAATCATCCCTAAAAAAATATTTAGCAGGATAAATCTCTTTTTTCAGAAGTTTTGCAAGTTAGCCGACTCACCCAAGAACTTAGCCGACTCAGTCCAACTTAGTCGACCCACCCAAAACTTAGCTGACCAACTATGCACCACCATAGTTCCTTCTGATACACTTTCTATTTCTGTGACTTAGTCGACCCATCGTAAAACTTAGTCCACTCAGTCCCCTAGGATTTAGAAATTTGCTTTAATTCATCAGCTTACACTTCAAATTAACACCCACATCACTCCTATCTAAGGATCCTTCCAAATATCCTTCGTTACATGCTAAATAACCATCAAATTTAACTTTAATACCATTGCTATTGATCCCATCTCTTCAATCATTTTTCTTCCTAACCATCATTTATACTCAAATTTCATTACTATTGCTTAATTAACATATAAATACTCAAGTATACTATGGACAAAATGCCAAATACAAATGCAAATCTTTTAAATCACTTCCTTGCTAGTTTAAGGTATTACAAGTACCATTAAGAATGACATCACAAAATTCATCCTTTATTAAAAAGTTAAAACCAAGTTTGGCTAAAATACGTACAGAGATGACATTCATCAAAAAGGAAGGATAATAACGGCAATCATCTAACATGACAATCCTAGACTCAAAAATAAGCTAAATAGTTCTTAGAGCTAGAGCTGGATTAAGACTTCTATCTCCAACATTCAGGAATCGTTCGTCGTTTCTGAATTTTCTACTGATCTGAAGTCCTTGCAACGAATTATAATTGTTAATTGGACTTTTGGCATTCAATACCCAGATAGTAGTATCACATACAGAAAAATTATAAGGAATTATCATATAAGTACCTTGTCTAGCAATAGATTGCTGCTCTCTTGTTTGACCTGTTACTGTCAAAGAAGGCTATATACTGAGGATAATTCCTCTTTCAGTGCCTCAGCTTCTTGCAAAAGAATCATTCTGCCTAGCTTTTATCAACCTTTGATTTTTTGCTCTGACTGGGCTTTAAAGCCCCACGCGCTGCACCTTCTTCTTGTTCTTCTTTTTCCTTTCTTAAAGGGATGATGCCCGAAAGAAGAACCACCTATCATATTCATCGGTTCCTTTGAAGCTGGTTATCCTTCTCAAAGATCTACAGTAATCCTAGCAAATCATGTAGTTTATTGTAGGCTAAGTCATTCTGTAATGACTAAGAAAGGGTAGATAGGACTTGGACAAAGAATTTAGGATCGCAACTTTTCATAGCTGCTTATGCAAGAGAAATCTGAGTTTGCCCAGGCGCTCGATCTACTTGATCATGCATCCATGCATTGAAGACAACATATGACATTTTGTGCCTCTCAATATCATTAGGAGTGCCAAAAGACTCATTCAATATTTGAAAGATTTTCTCTGATTCAATATCCTCAAATTTGCAACGAACTTGTCATTCATAGCCACCCACATGATGTAATGCACAGTGATTCTATCATTGATCCACTTCTAATAAGTGTCTCTAACCGCACCACGAACATTCAGGGAAGGCTCCTTAGGTGCTGGATTTATAAGTACATACAAGATCCTCTCATGCTCCAAGACAATCTTGAACATTCGATACCAACTATTAAAATTAGGTCCAGTGAGCTTGTCACTGTCCAACAGCGAGCGGAGCAATAAAATATTAGCCATTGCTAAAAGAAAAATAAGATCATATTAGTATATGAATTATTTAATTCTAAAGAGTCAAACTTTAGTCTAAAATTTTTTCACTATTTATACGAATCGGTAGCCTCTACATCCAATTTGAAAATTATATTAATTTCTTAGTAGGTACTAAATTTATATAGACTACACATGGGCCTGAGTGTGGCTCGACCAACCCTGTGCATCTATGGTAGGTTCTTAACCAATCATTTTTTAAATAATTTCTAGCAATTTATCTTGCCCCAGACTTCTCTTCAGCAGGCGTGTGGCACCTTCACTAAAATTTTGGTTAGGTCCAACCATTAACATGACCATACTGAGTGCATCTAACAAACGAATGTCCAAGCCTGACTACGGCTCGACCAACCTGACCATTGTTCTGAAAGATACAGCGAGGTTGCCATATGATAAATGATAATTTTAATACCTAATAAATACCAGACGTGTGGCACCTCCAATGCTTATTTAGAATACTGAACCCATTATCATTAACCTTAATGGGAGGCTATGAACTAGTTATCCCCATAACTTTATCATTTTAAGAACCTAATAATTTAGAAGATCTAATTAATTAGTTTAGAATGAAGAGAAAAGGTTAACTAGCATTTCAATAATCCTTCCACTGACTTCACCAAGTCATCAAAGAGGACTAGAAATAAACTGGTTCAAGAATACCTAAATCAATCACACTGATTAATCTTAATGGCATGGGTCAACTCGAATCAATCAACGACCCAATCAAAACATAATCTATCATATTGGTCAGATAAGTGAGATCGATGGGAGGTAGTCAATGCTTGTCTTAGATATCATATAGGCCAGGTAAGCACGCCCTCAATTAAAAATCATCGATCGTACTGTCGAACTTATCTTAGACACCAATTGGTCAATTAATTTTGATTTGGTTAGTCAAAAGATTTGGGCTCAGTCATTAAGCCATAATCAAGTCCATTTGATATGGTCAAAATATGGACTTGATCAAGCTACAGCTATTGAGATTGATCTAAAAAAATCTTAACCTAATCTAATTCAACTCTTGATTAGATTTAATCTATTTTTTATTAGTCCATATTTGTTCTAATCCTAGTTCTAATCCAGTTAGATAACTTGATTTGAACTAACCGATAGTCCCAACAGTTTATGAGATGTCTTAAGATCTTCAATTCTCAAATCTAGATCTTTGATTTTCATATCTTAATTCTCAATTAAGTATATAAAATTCTGTGTTGAAACTAATTCAATTTGTAAAATTATTTTATAAAAGTTTTTATGTAAAACTTACATCATATGTCATTAATTTTTAGATTATAAAACTTATTTTCAGATCTGAATATTTTATATAAATTAAAAAAATTAATCATAAATCTCTTAGATCTAATCTAAACTAATTTGTGATTAAAATAATTTCAAAAGATTCTTTTCGTTGTTCTTTTTCAAGAGTTATAATCACATCGGTACTCCTACATGTCATAAGAGAATCCATCAATTGGACAAGAGAGAGACTTTAATCCATGCTTCCTCTTATGACTGGATGGTCATGGTGATCAACTCAATCTGAGTACTTGGCTATTAAAAATAATTCTATACTACATGCCATATATGTAAAAAAAATCTGATTTATATCATATTCATAACATGACGGCATGCAGAATTTTATCTAATCTAATTAGATCATTACATAACATTATAATTATTCCTAATCTATAAATAAAATTTATATAACATATAAATCATCTAATTTAGATTTGAAATGATATAGAAATCTATTTAAAAAATATGTATGATTGCATAAAAAAATTTTGATTTAAGATGTAATCAAATATATGCAAATACATTGCCTAAATCAGTTCTGAAACTCTATCAAACAGATTCAGATCTAAACCTGATTCAAACATCAATTCTTCAATTGACATACATCTACAAAAATCTATCAAAAATAGATTTAAATTCATGTATAATCATATTTTAAAATAGAATAAAAATCTTCATACAAATTCTCCTAAAAATAGATTTTTAACAGACTGTTTTTCAGAGGCTGATTTCGATCTGATAATCTGGTCAAAACCAGATCAGAAAATATAAAAATATCAAATCTTAATAAGCTTTGATCTTATTAAATTTTTGATTCAACATTAGATCAAAAAATCAAAAAAATTTAGAAATTCAACTACACAATCATGACATACAGCCTAACTCTGATACCAGTTGAAGAAAAAATTTGTTTGATCAGATTGGATTTCAGAAAGAAGAAAGAGATTTTTAGTTAAAAATTTTATAAATCTTATTAAAGTTACCTCAATATACAGTGGAAAGATGATCGAGATTGATTGATTTCTGAAGATCGTTGCTTCACGAGATTTGGATGTCCGACCCTCTACTTTGCTCGCATGCCAAGCAACATAGGAGAGAGAGATGAAGAACTCTTTAGGAGGGAAGGAGAGGAGAGCCTTGAGATCTAATCTCGATATCTTGGAGAACTCCACACGCCACCACACCAAAGGGATGGGATGACCAAAGGGAGAGGATGCCCAAAGGGAGAGGACGCCGAGAGGAGATAGGATGCCCAAGGGGAGAACACTTCATGCCTTGGTTGATTGCTTGATTGCTTTTCTCCTTCTCTAAATCCATCCTTAAATAGATAAGATATCCTAGATCTAATCAAATACCTTTATGGATTAGAAATAGAACACTCCAAGTTTGAATCAAATTCAAACTTCCTACCCATAAGGATTCCTAAAGGAAGTAGGAGAGGTGCCAACTTTTGCCCCTCTCCTTATGCCGCACACCCAAGGAGACTCCTCCTCCATCTTGGTCAGTCACTTAGGTGAGAAAATGCAAGAAAATATGGCTTAGTGTATCGAATCTGATTTAATTCAAATTTGGATTCAATTCGAATCCAATTCGAATCCGATTCGAATTAAATTCAAAAAGACTACTAATCCGAATCTAATTAGAATTTAGGTCCAAGTCTAACTTGAATAATTAACCCAATTTAGCCTTAACAAATCAAGTCTAATTAAATTAGATCTGATCTAAATAATTATAACTTAAATTAATCTCTCATATTTTTTGGATCATAGATTTAATCAAATTCATCTCCAGAATCAAACCTGCACCTCATATGCAGTACTAGCTGGACATAGTCAATGTTTAATTTTGTATGACCCATAACTTAAATCTCAATTAAGTAAATCTTTATGTTCAATCAAGTCTCATACTTTAAAATTTAATATATAGATATTAGATCAATTTTTTTTTATATTATTTGACTTTGTGTATGACTCCATAGTTTCGAGCACTAAGTCAGTAGTATAGGAACCCTTTCCTATACTAATCGAAATGACCATCTAGCAATGATATCTGATGTCCAGATAGATCAAATATTTGTAAAGCAATATTCACGAATCTCAGCATATGGTTACCGCACAATTCATCCCTTTGATCCTAATGCTCAGGATGATCTAGAGTTAAACTGTCGATCCTGGATTAGTCATCCACATTGTATTTTAATCTTTTTAAATCCTATGATAAATCACATGGATTATCCTGATCAAGATTTTATTGGATTAAGATACAGTGATGTATTAACTTCTATAATTTGGAGGGATCCCTCCCATATTAACTCACACGCCGACTTCACAAGTACTTGATTGTACCCAATAGTCTTTCATCACTGTATTAAAAAACAGGTAGTTCGGTATCAAAATATAGTGAGGTGCTTGCTAGTCACCGTGATGATCTCAAGTAGGAGGGATACTTTTGTCCATATCTTTCGCGAGCTACTCTTGACAACAGAGCGCTCCGTAGGTGAGTCACTGTTCGATGATGATGTACTCTTACATCTCACCTGTGTGCCATACCATTATCTCCACACTCCTTGATTAAGAGGACAACCAACCCATATAGCACACAACAATCTATATTCGATAAATATTATTATTCTTATTAATAACGTATCATTTGATCACGGACAAGTTTAAGAACTATTCGATAAATCTTTCTTTAATGATTTTATTATACTTTTAAGGACTTCATTATAACACTAGAGTTCAAAGGAAGATACATTTGTATGATGAACGCCAACATAACTTTTATTGTTAATAATTTATATATAAATTATAAAGAGCATAATCGTCTATAGATAGATAATTGGCTTTAGGATATAATTTTCAACACTTATCACAAGTCCAAGCACATACTGATGCAGTTCCATCTCATTCAGGAGATTGTTGAAAGATAAGATGTGATCGTAGAACGAATTAACATCAAGAAAATAAACAGACCCATTCATTAAGGCCTTGTCACAGCAGCAATTTGACCGTTATCTTGATTATTTCATGGGCATCAAGTATAGAGGTGATTGGCTTTAGTGTAAGTAGGAGATTGAAAGAATAGTATCCCGCAAGCCAATTGCATGGGTGATGCGATGGATTTTTCTGTATTCTATCTTTCTACTCATACATTTGACATTAATTATTTATCAATGAAATTATGTATTTTATTTCATTATATGTTGTATCTTGTTACTTGATTAAGATTATAATGAACCCCATAGACAGGACAAAATTTTTAGAATCATGATGAAGTGTGATTTATAAAACTTGATAGTCTTAATCTAAAATATTTTGAGTCATAGGATCATTAATTTAGAGATCAATGATACCGATAAGACTGGCACAGCCTATATATACTCGATGGAGAGAGTGATTGATCTCACAATCACTTATATTAGTGACACTAATATTGGAATGTGGGTGCTCTTGAAGAATGAGTTCACTGAACTGACCTACAAAGAGAATATCTAATAGAGCTTTACAAGCATGTCAGCAGATGGTTCTTCAGTAGGAGTAGTACAATTGATCCTTAAATCTGAGATCACTATAGTACCATATATATATGAATCTATGTTTCAGTTCATTCTCTAGTTTGACTCTCTAAGATATGTATGAGATGTTCTGGGCATGGAAAAGTATGCATGAAAGTTATGAGTGATCAAAAAAAAATCGATCACTCCTTGTAAAGGGAGAGAACATCCTATATGATCTCAAAAGATGATGACTTATGAAGTCTTTGACCAAAACAGGATGATTATTAGAAAGAGTTTCTAATATATCATCACCCAAGTCATCATCTTTGGATTAAGATGCATATAGATAAGTATTTGAGCTTGACATGATTTCATATCCATAGCTTATCTAGGATGTTGTATGATCGAAAGATTGAATTATACGATAACTCATCACTGAAGGATGTTTTGATATTTTTATCAAAATTCTACATCTTCTGAGTAGTCATGATATATTGCTAGATGTCAATCTTGACTTATGGACTCGCATGATTTAAAGAGTTTAATTCAGCAATCAATTAGAAGGAGTTCTAATTAATTGGTGCATTTGGGTTTGACCTGTTTCTAATTGAGTTAGTTTGCTTATAACCCGAGTCTACTGCTGACTAGATATAGAATCCAATGGGCCACACACTTAAGGAATTAATCATAGACTAAAGTAATTGGATTTATTAGAAGTCCTATGGGTTTATTGACATGCTAGTACATGGGTTAACCCAAGTTTCCAATCAACCCAAGTCCAAAGGTATTTGATCTTATCTAAAGTTTTGACCAAGTCAAAGAGAGCTCAAGCCTAGGTCTCCTTAGTGCCCACAAACTCCTCACATAAAAGAGTTTTATGTAGGATGAAAACCTTTACGCTACCTTATCCCTTAGCGCACAGAAGGAGGAGTCCTTCTGTCTTACTCCTCTTCCACACCCCAAGAGTTGCCACATCCCATGCAATTTCCTTTTAATCCATGTAGAAGCTAGAGTTTGGCCATGTGAGAAGGTTATACACCAAAGGTTGTTTACATGCCCCTTCATATATTATATAAAGGAGGTGTTCAAAAGGGAACTAAGTAAGAAATGAAAGAAGAGTGCCCTATAAGTCAATCGCAAGTGTGTTGCGATGGGACTTTTCTTTATAA
>KE506802.1:47895-57918 GCA_000441515.1 Elaeis oleifera | reverse complement strand
TATATATCACATATACATTAAATTTAGATCTAAATTAAAATATATATATCAAATACATGTATAATTAGATCTAAATAATGATTAAATATTTAAAATATTTTCAAAAATCAGTTTGCATCGAATTAGGATAATCTTTTCAATATAAAGAGTAAACCCTATATTAGGACAACCTTATATCTGTCCGATGCGAACATTTAATCATTCTAATTTCAGATCTAAATATGAAATAAGACATATCATATATGTCAATTTTTATATCTAAAAGATTGATTTAATCATTTCAAAAATAATTCTCAAAATCAATCAATCTTATGCGAAGATAACTTTTTCAATATAGGGGATAAATCCTATACCAAAACAATCTTATACCAGCAGAAGATCAATTGTAAATCAACAAAACTTTCAGATCTAAGATAAAAATCAGATTATATATATCTTTAGAAAACCTGATGCAGATATGAGAGGAGAGGATGTTTTAGCAGGTTTTTGGTTGATGAATCATTCACCTTATCTCTTGATCTCTTTCCTAGTTTGAATTTGATTCAAATCAAGGATAGAGATAAGAAGGAAATCTAATCTTTTTTTTTTATGGCAACTAGGTGGCACCAACAACCAAATTCCTCCCATGGGTGTAGAGAAATATGGGCATGAGAAATCAGATCTAATTTCTCACACCAATACTTGAAACTTTCTTAACACCAAAATTGTTTTGGCGTGTGAAAGTGAGGCACCCTCTCTCCCAAGAAACCCTAGTTCTCCCTCTTATAAATAGGGACTAATTTAGACCCTATAGTAATGAGAAAATCAAAAAAATTAGAGAAATTCATTTTGAAAATTTGAGTCTTTTCCTCCTTTTCTTCCTTTCTGTTTTCTTAGTTCTCAAGAAAGTTTGTGAGATCTGTGAGAGAATAATCTTAGCCATCAAAGAGGAGTCTTTTGCAAGGGAGTTAGCACCTTGGTAAAGACACCTACCTCTGGTTGGAACGAGTCCTCATGTGGATACCTGTGGAGGCTGGACGCATGCCTGGCTAAAGGAATCCGTTCAGATCCATGATCATCAGTTGCGGTGTAGATCGACTCATGCAAAGGTATTGAGATTTGATCTCAATATTTTTCTCTTTTATTTTCAGATTATGTGCATGTCACAGATTCAAGGGCTCGGATAGTGTAGATTAGATCTATTGCATGTAGGGTTAAAGGGTTTAACCTAGATCTATTTTCGCTGTAATCAAAAATTATTTGAAATTTATACATATTGCATGTGCCCTAGAAGCCAATTATTGGCTGATACATTTTGTAATTTTAGAACTTAATCTTGTACTTATAATATTTTATTATCAATAAAGATTTTTTCATTCTAATCATATTTATGTGTCTATGATTTATTCTAAAAATTAACAAAGATGATTTTTATATATTCTTAAAGGGTTGAGAATTTGAGACATACATTAATTAGTGATTAATTCTAAATACTTTGGATCAAAGGATCATCACGGACGACAGTGATCAATCCATTCAAGATCAGTGCATAGTTCATCTCTTTTGTGGGCAGATGAGTCTCGGATCTGTAGTATAGGGACATTGGGGTGAGGGCGTGGATGGTTGTTAAAGAACAACTTGCACTAAGCATGAGTCTCACTGGTGTCACTACATACTGCTAGATATCACTGGTGGATTGTGGGACTCATCGGACATCATCTTGATGATTGATGACTCTCGAAGGATAAAGTTGAAATTGTTCCAATCCATCGAAAAGAGTTTCGATGATATTGTATTAGAGATCTCAATATATCTCACTACCGAATAGAATGAAACCTATGGGGTCACACATTAAGAGATTTAAGACATGCATTAATTAGTGGTTAGTTTCTAAATACTCCCAATCAAAGGATCGTCATTGGGATAGTGATCAATCCATTTGAGATCGATGCATGAATCATCTTCTTTTGAATAGATGAGTCTCAGATCTACGGTGTAGAGACACTAGAGTGAGAGTGCAGGTGGTTGTTAGGGAACAACTTGCACTGAGCATGACCAACATGAGAAATCACTTAGATGTCTACTCACTCATCAGTGATTATCTCGATGCTACAGTGGTGTGAGTGGTCCTTTGACCTGTGGCATCATCAGCTATTCACAGTGAGGCTACTAGGTTTGACTGCATATTTTTAAATTCTTAACTATTCAGATCCTTGCTGTGTTGTTGGCTACAATAGGTTCAAGTTCACTGTTTGAAGTAGGATGCACCTAGATAGAATCTATCGACCTTGGTAGAAAAGAAGAAGTCCTATGTGATTTGTGAGACTGAGTTCAGAAAGTTTTTGATCAAAATAAGTGTGAATACCGAAAAAAAAATTTCACGGGATTCACAAATGAACTCAAGTTGAGCCAATCATGCATATGACTGATGATGGGGTCTGACGAGTTCTCCATGATCTCCATCAAGTCGGGACTCATGATAGAAGGACTGAATCATATTATAACTGTACCTAGAGTCATACTTTCATTCTGCTAGGTTGCCACCGCATGCTGCTAGGTGTCACTAGTAGATTGTGAGACTCATCAGGTGTCATCTTGATGATCGATGATCTTCGAAGGGCAAAGTTAAAATTTTCAACCTATTGAAAAAATTTCGATGATATTATGATGGAGATCACAATATATCTCACTATCAGACAGAATGAAACCTATATAGTCTCACACAAAAGAGATTCTTATCTGATTAGATGGCTGATCGATGATTATGAATTATTGAAGGGTAAATCATCAATATGATTGATGATTAACTTTATACAAATATTAGGTAATTCACTAAGTATTAGTGAACCATGGGAGGATTAATTAGCAACTGGATTGCTAATTGACTCAATTAGATTGAGCATTAAGGTTCGGATTAGGTCTAACTGAATTGGATTCGGTTTAACTTGGATTGAGTTTGATTGGATCAAGCTTAATTATGAGGGAGATTAATTCTTGATTTGATCAAGATTTGGGTTCAGTTAGTTCTTGATTAGATTGGGATTTAATTGAGGAGACTGGATTTCAAATTTGGTTAAGTTTTCTTCTCCTCTCAAGTCTAAACCAGATAAGATTTGGTTTGATACAAAATAGAAAACCCAGAATCACAAAACCTTGAGACTCCTCAATGATTTGGTTTGAGTCATGATCCTTATCCTTTCCTAATATGAATATGATTCAAATCAAAAGGATAAGGCAGGTGGTTTCATGATGAGTCATGATCTTTATCCTTTCCTAATATAAATATGATTCAAATCAAAAGGATAAAGCAGGGTGTTTCTTGATAAGTTATGATCCTTATCTCCTTCTTGTTTTGAATTTGATTCAAATCTAGATAAGTGTTAGAAAATTGGATAGACAGCATGTGTAGATTTCAAAATTTTTGAAATACACAGCGAAAATAAAATGGATTAAATCCTTTAACCCTATATGCAAAAGATCAAATCTAATCCTACCCAAGCTCAAGAAAAAAAATATATACAATCTAGAATTTAGAAATAAATATGAGATCAAACCTCATTACCTTGGCGTAGGTATTCACGCTTCTGATGATCACGAATTCGTAGATGCTTGAGCGCACATGCATCCAACCTTTACGGATATCCATCGAGATCGATCTCGAACTGATTTTCCTCATAGAAGACTCTTCTTCTTAAGAAGAATCTTAGCCTTAAGCACTTTGATCAACACCTTGACCTGGACTGTGGGATCAACTCCTCGATCAGCAGCTTTCTTCTTCTTCTCCTCGATCTTCACTCTTAAAGACAAAGCAGCACCTCTTGGCATGTGGAAATGGGGGATGCCCAACTCTTGGGTGTGGAAGAGAAGAGAGGGAGGAGAGGAGGCATGGAGAAGGGAGAGAGAGAGATTTTTCATCAGAAATTAATTAACTACAAATCCTAAAGACATATCCTTTATATAGGCACTACCCTAACATAAAATAGGAACCCATTTATCTTAAAAAAATAGATCTTTATCTCATAAGAATTCTCTACCTTTTTAATCTGATTTATATCAATTAAAATCAGATATAAATGGTATATAATCAATCCCTTTAAGCATGTACAAAAGGCGTCAAAGGAATACATGTCAGGTAGTTGGGGCACCAACTCTTGGCGCCCCATAATAGGGTTTCTATCCAAATAAGAATGGGGCGTGGCCCCACCTCTCTCTCCTCCATGCCATGCCATATAAGAGGGGTGGGCCTCTCTACCATATCCTAGGATTTGGCACCCATTTCATGCCAAAAACAAAAGTAGGTGCCACCCTTTCTTCCATTTATTCCACATGCATACTTAGAGAAATTAAGAGATAAAAAGAGATAATTTTAGGATAATAATGCCAACTAATTGACTTAATCAAATCCTCTTGGGACCATAATTAAGAGGTCAATTAAATCCAAATGGATTAGGTTAAGTTCAAAGCTATGGACTTGATCAAATTGAAGATCCGAGAAGAATTAGGTTTAACCGTGTGCTAGCATAATTCTCATAAATCTAATAGGATTTCAATAAATCCTAACCCAATTGAAACTTCATAAGCCCAATTGATAAATTTAAAATTAAATCTCTTAATGTGTGACCCCATAGATTCTATTCTATTTGGTAGTGAGATATATTATAATCTCCATCATAATATCATTGAAACTCTTTTCGATGGATTGGAATATTTTTAATTCTACCCTTCGGACGCCATCGATCATTAAGATGATGCCCGATGAGTCTCACAATCCACCAGTGACACCTAATAGTATATAGTGGAAATTCAGTAGAATGAAAGTATGAACTTTTAGGTACAGTTATCGTATGATTCAATTCTTCTATCATGAGTTTCGACTTGACGAAAGTCATGGAGAACTCGTCAGACCCCATTGTCAGTCATATGCAAGATTGGTTCGACTCGAGTTCATTTGTGAATCCCATAAAATTTTTTTTCAGTATTTACACTTGCTTTGGCCAAAGACTTTCTAAACTCAATTTTCCAAATTGCATAGGACTTCTCTTTTTCTACCAAGGTCGATAGATTCCATCTAGGTGCGTCCTACTCCAAACAGTAAATCTGAACCTATTGAAGCCAACATACACAATAAGAACTAGAATGGTTAGAGATCAAGGGAATGTATAGTCAAACCCAGTAGCCTTCCTGCGAATAGCTAATGGTACTGCAGGTCAAAGGACCACCACACCACTGCAGCATCGAGAAGAGCACTGACAAGTGAGTAGATATCCATGTGCTTCTCATATTGATCACGTTCAGTTCAAGTTGTTCTTTAACAACTATCCACACCTTCACCCCAGTGTCTCTACATCGCAGATCCGAGACTCATCTACCCACAAGGGAGGTGAACCATGCATCGATCTCAAATAGATAGGTCACTATCCTCCATGATGATTTTTTGATCGGAAGTATTTAGAAATTAACCACTAATTAATATATGTCTCAAATTCTTAACTTTTTAAGAATATATGAAAATCATCTTTGTTAATTTTTAAGACAAATCATGAACACATAAATATGATTGGAATGAAAAAGTCCTTTGTTGATAATAAAAAGCTAACAAGTACAAGTTTAGACCCTGGAATTACATAATGTGTCAGCCAACAATTGACTTCTAGGACACAAATTCAATAAACTCTCACTTGACCTAAAGCCAATTGGCCATATACCTAAGATCCATCTTTCAAGGTGAGCTTCGATCTTCTACTGGTGAGAGGCTTGATCAGCGGATCTACCATGTTCAGTATGGAGTCAACTCTCTGCACCTCGATGAACTTCTTCTCGAGATATTCGCATATTATATGAAACCGCCGCTCTATGTGCTTGGACTTCTAGTGAGACCTGGGCTCCTTAGCGAGGGCTATGACACTATTATTGTTGCAGTGCAGTACAATGGCATCTAATGGAATCACATCCAGCTTCGCAACGAACTTCTTCAACCAAAAAGCTTCCTTAGTAGCTTTAGAGGCGATGATGTACTCGGCTTCTATGGTCGAATCTGTAATGATCGACTGCTTGATACTCTTTCAGCTAATCGTACCATCATTACACAAGAAGATACACCCCGATGTAGACTTTTATCATCGACATCAGTCATAATGTCTGAATCGATGTATCTCTCAATTTTTAGCTCCGATCCTCCATCAAAGACTAACATCAAATCCTTAATCTTTCTCAAGTACTTAAGGATATTTTAACAACAATCTAGTGTTCTTCATCTGGATTCACCTGATATCTACTCGTGACACTCATGGTAAATGCTATATCAGGGTGTGTATATAACATGACATACATAAGGCTACCTATTACCGAAGCATAAGGGATCTTGCTCATGCGTTGGATCTTCTCAGATGTGTTAGGACACATCTACTTGGAAAGATGAATGCCATGTCTAAGGGACAAAAGACCCTCTTGGAGTTTTCGTGCTGAATCTCTTCAGCACCTCCTCTATGTACATATGCTGTGAGTGTCCTATCATTCACTTAGATCTATCTCTATTGACCTTTATGCCAAGAATGTAAGAAGCTTCTCCTAGGTCTTTCATGGAGAACTCTTTCGATAACCATACTTTGACCAATGTCAGTATGAAAATATCATTCTCAATCAGGAGGATGTCATCCACATACAATAGGAAGAATATAACAGTGCTCCTACTGATCTTTTTGTACACACACGGCTCATCCTTATTTTGATGAAATCAAATGTTGTGATCACATCATTTAAGCAAGTGTTCCAACTCTGAGATGCTTGCTTGAGTCCATAAATAGACCTTTGTAGCTTGCAGACCTTGTGAACACTATCACTGGATATGAAATCCAGAGACTGCTCCATATAGATATCTTTCTCAAGATATCCATTTAAGAAAGTTTTCACATCCATCTGCCAAATTTCATAATCATGAAATGCTGCTATAGCAAGCAGAGTATGGATGAATTTCAGCATAGCTACGGATGAAAAGATTTCATGATAGTTAGTGCCATCGCGTTGACTATAACCTTTCATGACTAGTCTTGCCTTATAGGTCTCTATTTTACCATCCAACTTAATCTTTCTTTGTAAATCCATTTACACTTAATAGGTACAATACCTTCAGGTGGATCTACTAAGGACTAAATCTGGTTGGAATGTATGGAGTCAATATCTGACTTCATCACTTCCATCCATCTCTTAGAGTCTACATCTAACATTACTTCATTGTAAGTTTTGGGATCATTCCTAATGTCCATATCTTTCACAAAGAATGCTTCCTCTAGATCTTCTGTAAGAATACCTAAGTACCTTTCAGGAGGATGGGAGATCCTACTTAATCTATGATGTGGAGGAGGTATCACATCTACTGGCTCATTATTGGATTTAGATTTTTAGACATGATGCTCTTCAGAGACTTTCTCTTCGAGCTCAAATTCCTCCCACTACCTTCATCTTGGATAAACTCTTTTTCAAGAATATAGCCTGACGACTCATAATCACATTGTGATCCTCTGAAAGATAGAAATAGTATCCCATGATTTTTTAGGATACCCTATAAAGCGAGCTCTAAAGGACCTAACCTTTAACTTGTCCGCCTGCTGTCACTTGACATGGGTCTGATATCTCCAAATCTTGAGATACCCAAGAATTGGCTTCTTACTATATCATAATTCATATAGTGGGGTAGAAACGGATTTAGAGAAAACTTAATTCAAAAGATGAATCACAGAAAGCAATGTATATCCCCAATGAAAGTCAGGAAGGTCTGTGAAGCTCATCATGGATTGGACCATATCTAATAGAGTTCGATTCCTCCTTTTGGATACCCCATTGAGCTGAGGTGTCCCTGGAGGTGTCCACTATGAGACTATGCCATTATCTTTAAGATAGATCCAAAATTCTTCACTAAGGTATTCGCCTCCTCAATCTGATCGAAGAACCTTTATGGATTTTTCGATCTATTTTCTACTTCATGTCTGAATTTTATGAACTTTTCAAAGGCTTCAGACTTTCAATACATCAAATACATGAACCCATACCATGAATAATCATCGATAAAGATTATGAAGTAGACATAGCCATCCCTGGCTTGTACATCAAATGGACCACACACATCAGTGTGTACCAGAGCTAATATCTCAATGGCCCTTTCTCTTTGTCCCATAAAGGGCAGCTTTGTCATTTTTTGTTGAAAACATGATTCACAGACCAGATAAGACTTAGAAGTCAATGGTCCAAGAAGACCATCTTTCTCCAGTTTATTGAGTCTATCCTCTCTAATATGACCTAGCCTAAGATACCATAGATACTTTTGGCTAATCCTATCTCTAGATTTCTTAGATCCTATGGCATTCACTATTTACTCATTAATGTTTACACTTACATCAGTGTGCAAATGGTAAAGATCGTTAATTAAGAAAGCACGTGCTACAAGTTTATTTTAAAATAAATTGAATACATGTCTTTATTGAAATAAAATTATAGTTATCCTGTGCTAGCACAGAGATAGAAATCAATTTTTATTGGCTACAGGTATATAATAATAGCCTTTCAAAAGCAAACTAAGTCATAATAGTAGTCACAGAGGGTAGGTTCTAATGGCCACAGCAGCAACCCTTACTCCATTGTCGATCCGAAGAGTGATCTTGCTTTCCCTCAGCTTTCTAACTTCTTCAAGACTCTGCATTGAAGTGCACAAATGAGCACTTGAACCATAATCAATAACCCAACTGAAAAAGAGAAAACTGTTAGATTAGTTTCAATAACGAGCATTTTAGATGCACCTTCAAAAAGCCCATCCTTCTTTCTGCTCTTGACAGTCGCTAGGTAGGCCGGATAGTTCTTCCTCTAGTGGCCTTCAATGTTGCAATAGAAATATTTTCTATTGTCATTGGCCTTCTTAGGAACCTATTTTTTGGGTTTGGCATCATTCTTTTGCTTCTTCGCAGGTCTTTTCTTCTTCTTAAAAAAGACTTTCTTTTAGAGAAAGCCCGCTCCATAGCTAGAACTATGCCCCTTGAACTCTTCAAGGTGCCCTCTGCAGTCACCAGCATATTCAATAACTCCAGTAAAATAGCATCGATCTTATTCATATGGTAGTTCATGATGAACTACTCATATGAATCAAGAAGAGACTAGAGGATTAGATCCACATGCAGTTCCTTGTCCATGTTCATACCGAGCTTCTGAAGCTCCTTTATGTTCTTGATCATTATCAGACAATGATCGTTGACAGACTGTCCATCACACATCTTCACTCTAAAAAGTCTCCGAGAGACCTCAAAGTGAACTATGTGACTCTGTTCACTATACAACTCTTGCAGCTGAACCAGCATTTCTTTGGTAGTCCTTATATCTTCATGCTATTGCTGAAGATCATTGGACATGGATGCTAAGATGTAGCACTTCGCCTTGTTATCTTCATCCATCCACTTCTCAAGTGCAGCTCATTGATCAACGGATGGGCAAGCAAGTAACACAGGTACTTCTTGGTCTAGGACATGTGTGAGTTTTCAAAATTGAGAATAATTCTAAGAATCTGGAGCCAATTTTTATAATTGGTGCCGGTCAACTTATTTGTATCGAAGATTTGGGCTAAGGGGTTTGAACTCGACATGGTAATCTAGAGAGAATAGTTCTAGTTAGATTTTATACTTATAAATTATTATTCTAGAAATTTTAAAAAAATAAAGGCTCCCACTATTTCCTCGAATCTCCCACACTCTTCGGGTGGAGAAACGAAAATCTATATGCGATCGATTTCAAGTGGGTACTGCGGTCCCATTAATCTATACACACCTCACCTAATAGTTATTGATAAGTACAGATCAATGAATGGACCACACTTTATCCATTGCTTCACTAAGCAAGATGTAGTGGGCTTGGTCTCTAAGTCTTGTGGCTTCACCAAATAGTTATTGGCACATTTCTTAGTTAAATCAGACTCATCATTCACCAGTGGGTGCAAAGCCATCATTGGGATCTTCACCTAACAGTTATTGGGTCCAACCCCATCTCTACCCCAGGATATCAAATGTC
>KE506801.1:65450-78438 GCA_000441515.1 Elaeis oleifera | reverse complement strand
TTGTCAGAGTCACTACTCATGACAGCTTCCGAATAGGTTGTGGGATCATCATTCTCAATGATGTGGGATGCGTTGTCATTCTCAATTACAAACCCATACCTGAGTAGTATATTACGCACTCTACTTGACCTTCGGAGAGGAGGTGTGTTTAGTAGCTATGCCTTAATAATGGATATTTTTGATTGAGTGTTAGCTAGTGAATTCTCTACATGTTGATTCGGGATAGACTATAGGTTTAGAACTTTCTCAAGTTTAACTGTCCTCCCACTGCTCCCTTCTTGGATGAACTCTTTCTCTAAGAAAATGACATGCCTACTGACAAATATTTTTTATTGAGTAGGATGATAGAAGTAGTATCCTATATTCTCCTTGGGATAACCTACAAACCTACATTTATCTAATCTAGAACTAAGCTTATGTCCATCAATATTTTCACATAAGCAAGGCAATCCCAAATCTTAAGATGTTTAAGACTGGACCTCTTTCATTTTCATATCTCATATGAAGCACTAGAGACGGACTTTGATGGTATTTGTTTAAAATATATATCATGATCTCGAGAGAAAATCCTCAAAAAGAGATCGAAAGATCCATGAAGCACATCATAGTTTACACCATATCTAACAAGATGTGATTCCTCTTTTTTGCAATACCATTTAATTATGGAGTATAAGGAGGTGTCCACTGAGAGAGAATACCATTTTATTTTAAATGATTGAGAAACTCACTAGTTAAGTATTCTCTTCCTCGATCAGATCGAAAAGCTTAAATATTTTTGCTAGTTTGTTTCTCAACCATTCTTTGATACTCTGTAAACTTGTCAAAGGCTTCGAATTTGTATTTCATTAAATACACATATCCAAATCTTGACTTATCATCAGTAAATGTGATGAAATAGGAGTATCCTCCTCTAGCCTAAGTCGATATTAGACCCTAAACATCAGTATGTATCAGATCCAAAATATCACTCGTCCTTTCTCCATGTCCAGTAAATGGAGTTTTGGTCATCTTATCCATGAGATAAGATTCACAAGTTTAATATGATTCAAAATCATAAGGATTAAAGAATTTATCTTTGTATAACTTGTTAATTCTTGACTCATTTATATGACCAAGTTGGCATCGCCAGAGGTATGTGATATTCACATCTTTCTCTTTCTTTCTTCATATTATCAACATGAAGTACATTATCATTAAGTGATAAGAATAAAGATCATTATCAATGTAAGCATTTCATAAATTATTAGAAAATAAATAGAATAACCATTATTCTTAGCTTTATTTAAAATCTTATTCTAATAATAATGGTATAGAAATAATATTTCTAATAATTTTTAGAATATAATAACAGATCTTCAGTTTCAAATTTATCCGAAGGCAACTTCAACACCTTGGTTCTTACGGCTTGAGCCTGGATAGATTCTCCATTAGTGTCGAGCAGTACGAAGTCACCTTCATTCAGACTCCTTATTTTCTGTAGACCCTACAACGATTTGTAAAGGTGTAAGCCATAGGTAGTATCAAATATCCAAGAATCTGAAGTTGAAGTACTTAAGGATAAGTTTGTTTGTATCATATACAAATCTTTAGCAATGTTTGCTTCTTTGTACTTTAAAATTACAAGATATTCCTTGCAATTCCTCTTCCAGTGCCCGTCCTTGCCGTAATGATAGCAAGTACCTTTGGTGGAGATCTTCTTCATCTTTTCTTCAAGATGCTAGCCTTAGGGTTCATCTTTTCTTAGAATCCTTCTTACCTTTCTTCTTGCAGATCTTATCTACAAGAAGAACTGGAGCTTTTTCACTTTTGAAATGGCTCTCTACTATTTTGAGTATATTCAGCAGTTTAGGTAGGCCGATATTCAATTTGTTCATATGGTAGTTAATGACAAACTGTGAGAAAAAATTGAAAAGTGATTGCAGGATCAAATCCTGACTAAGCTCACCATCCATGGTGAAACCTAATTGTCCCAGATGAGTAATCAGATCAATCATCTTAAGGATATGAGTTTGCACGATATACCTTCACTCATCCTGATATGGAACAACTGCTTAGATATCTGATATCTAGCAGTTTGGCTTTGTTCTCTATATAACTCCTTTAGATTAAGGAGTATAGAAGGAATATCCATACCTTCATACTGTCTTTGAAGCTCATTGTTCATGGAGACAAATATGATATATTTGATAGTCACACTATCATCCTTCTATATTTTATATGTGGCCCTTTCCTCATCGGATGCATCTGCTCCGATCGTATTGGGTGCTGGGGTATCCAGTATATAGGAGACTTTCTCCTGTGTGAGAACTATTCTCAAGTTTCTCAATCAGTTCATATAATTTGGTTCGATCAATTTATTTGCATCTAGTATGCTTGAAGTGATAGTGAGGATGCCATTTATGCAGTTAATCTACAATAACAAGAATACTGTATAAGTGGACAACTCATGATGACATACACAACTAGATTAGGATTTTTGTCTAATTATATCTTTCACTATTTTAACAAATTTCATAGCCCTTGAGTATGAAAAATGAGAAATATTATCATGTTTCTAAGTGGGGTTGATATCTCTATTCCTCACAAACACTTTGTGGATAGCACAACAAGCATTCATGAGTTCAAGAGTAGGTAACTCTTTACCATTTATACTTTATATAATTTTTAATATTTTTTTATCTCTAGATCACTCATAATCTTATGGATAGCACAACAAACTATAGTGTTCTAGTTAAGTTAACCTTTCATTTCTATATAGTCATTCTTAAATAATGCTATCCTTACGGATAGCATAACAAGGCAATACTATTCAAATATGTCATAAGCATCAGTATGCACTTAGTCAACATCATATCAAATTTTATAGTAAGCCTTGTGGATAGCACAACAAGTTCACTAAGATCTTGACATACTCTATTGACTAAGCATGAAGGAAGACCTCTGTAGTGTCTACATCACTAATCAATCTAAGTATGAAACTTAATTAGATCAAATTGATCAAGTAGATGGGATGCTCCCCGTAGCTTTTCTTAGACACCAACATAGTTGGTCCGGCTAGTATATGGATCTAATTAGAAAATCATCTTTAACACTTATCTAGACATCAATTGATCAAATGAATTCAACATTCGATTTGTAAGTGAATCTCGACATTACAACTTAATTTTATAAAGGATCTTTAGACTGGTCTTAGCACATCCTAACTTCTACATAATATGTAATATATATATATTACATTTCAAGATATACAACATGCTTTTTCAAGTTATAATATTATTCATATTATCATATAAAAAAATGATTACAATAATCACAAAAGGTGTACTAATGATTTTTGACTTAACATATAACAAGTTCAGTCAACTAACAAAATCCTAATCAAATTAGGCATGTAAATATAAAACACCCTTAATCAAAATGATTTAAGCATCAAACAACCATGAACCATTAAATCTCATATTATTGCAAATTCAAAATTTAATAACTAAAATTTATATTCATGGTTCGAACAAAGTCAAAAATAATTTTTGATTTTAAGATCGATGCTCAAAATCGATACAGCATATTGGCAAAATATGAATCAGATCAAATCTATACTACAACTTATGCACTTGTTTAATTGAATCTAACAAAGATGGTTCTGATACCACTATTTAATTTAGTCCAATGAAATATAAATTTAAAAATTTTAACAATAAATTGAAAGCTTTAACGATTAAAACTATCGAACCAGAACTCAAATCTTAGAATCACTTTGTAGTTGTCGAACAAACCAAAACCAAGCATGCAAAGAGTTAGAAACTTATACTTGCTAAAATAATAATATGGTAAGAAGGTGATCTCCATGAGACTCCAAAATAGAAGTCTTTCAATGGTGATCTACATAGAAGATCATCAATATCTTTTCCAACCGGTGCACTGCTGCAGCCTTTTCTTCACAAGAACATTGCCGGTTTCTTTCTCAAAGAACGATCGCACCAATGTACTTTTTCCTTCGATTCCTCCATTAGGATCATGCCAAGAGAATTTTCTTCAAAAATCTCATAATCTAAGATTTGATTTTGTACTCCAACATATGAAAAAATCAAATCCTAGGACAAGCACACCACACTTGTCCTTTTTTTTTTACCTTCTCTTCTTTCTATTTTTCCACTCTTTTCTTGTCTTTATTTTGATTTTTCCAAACTTTTTTTTCTTGTCACATGCCTAAGCCTCTAATTTTGCACCAATTCTTAGCCCTTATCCCATAAGGGATGCCCCATTTAAATAGGGAATGAAAAGGTGGCAAGGAGACCCAAGGGGCACCAACTCTTGGTGCTCCACTTCTTCATGTAGGGAAATAAATTCTTTAATGAATTAAGGGATGTAGAAGAGGATTCATACAGAAGGACTCTTTCTTTTCTATGCCCTATAATTTTTTCATTTAATTTTGGTGTGTGACATTGAAGGAAACGAGTGAAAACCAAGAGATATCAAGTGACTTAAAGAAGAAGGACTCTCCATCTTCCTTAACGCACAAAAGGAGTAGGCGGCATTTATTTTGGTATGGACACCAGCTGGTATGAAGGAGTCCTTCCACACTTGAAACATTTCTAAGTTAGGTAGGAATCTTATTAAAATAGACCTAATCCAATCAGGTCAAAGGCAACAGGCTTGGTTTAGCTCAAACACTTTGAACTTAACCTAATTGGGAACTTGGGTTAACACAATATGCTAGCATATCAAATTAACTCTCAAAATTTATAATAAATTCTAATTAAATTAGGTCAAGATTAAATTTCAAAGTATGTAATTTATTGAATTTCAAATCTAGCCAGCAGTGGACTCAAGCTCTTGATCAAACCCTAATCCGATTAGACTAGGTCGGTTTAAGTTTCTAATTAACTAAGACTCTTCCTAATTAATTTTAATTATTTTTTTTATTTTATAAGTTCATAAGTCAAGATTAATATCTAGCAATATGTCATGACTATCTGAAAGAGATAAAATTTGATATAAATTATCAAAATATTCTTCAACCGTAAGTTACCATGTAATTCAATTCTTCAATCAAATAACATCCCAGATGAGCTATGGACATAGAATCATGTCAAACCCAATTGCTTATTTAAATATATCTCGATCAGAAGGTGATGATTCAATTGATGATATATTAGAAACTTCTTTCTAATTATCATCCTGTTTTGGCCAAAGATTTCTAGAATCATCAATCTATGAGATCACATAGGATGTTCGCTCCCCTTATTAGGAGTGATCGATCTCTTATTGACTACTCATAACCTTCATGCATACTTCACCATATCCAGAACATCTCACATAAGGATCAGAGAATCAAGTTAGAAAGTGAACCAAAATATGAATTCATGTACACAATGTACCATGGTGATCTCAGGTTAACGGATCACTTGCATAACTCCTACTAGAGAATAATTAGCTGACATGTAAATAAGACTCCATCAGATATTCTTCTGTAGGTCAATTCAGTGAACTCATTCTCTAATGAGTATCCACATCCTTGTATTAGTATCCCCACACAAGTGGTTGTGAGATCAACCACTCTTACCAGTGAGTATACATAAGATGTGTCAGTCTTATCAGTATTATTGATCCCCAACTTAACGAACTAATGATCAAAAATATTTTAGATCAGGGCTATCAAGCATTTAGATCTCACTTGCGTGATCATATCACGGCCCTAAAATCATTGTTCAGACCTTATGGGGTTCATTATAATCTTAAAACAATAATAAGATGTAGCACATAATGAATCGAAAAATTTATTTATTTATTAAAATATCAAGTACATGAGTTTGAAAGATAAAATATAGAAAATATCCCATCACATCCCATATGCGGTTGGCTTGTAGGGCATAATTCTTTCACCACCCTCATAGTCTTTATTAGATTTGGCCACCCCCATCCTCTTTATATTTGCTAGATTCAACCACTCCCACCTACAATATCACAAGATCTAGATATCCCTATTTTTGTTCTCACAAGATCCAAACATCCTCACACCTCTTTCAAGAAATTTGGGTGGCTCTTTCTTTAAGCCACCTCCCCCCAGGCAAATGACCACACCAAAGCTCCACCTCTATTGATTTGGCTTCAATAGTATCTTGAAAATGATGGTTTGTCTTGATGAAAGCTCATGACTACATGCATGCTTGATGGTAAAATGTTATAACTTTTCTTGCTATAAAATTGTCCAGTTGATTACCTTAGAAGACTTTATCTTAATGAAAATTACATAAAATATCAAGTTTGGAAATAGGATAAGATTTCAAGGGGATAAGCAGTTGTTAAATTGAGTAGCTACAACTAAATATCAAGTTTAGTTGGGAAGAATGCCTAATTTATGCATAGGATAAATGCTGTTACCCCAAGTAATTATGGAAGTTTCACTTTTTATTGTATGCATTTAATCAAATGATAAGGAATGACAAATCATTTTTTTTGTTAGAATGGACAAATTTGCTTTCACAATTTCTTTGTTCCTAGGTCATTTGGCAATAAGTAATAATATTAATTTAATATTGTAATATTAAGTGGCAGTTGCCTTAATGGTCATATCTTTGTACTTAGCAATTGAAAGTTTTAGGTTTGAGCTTCGGATGGTTCATCTTCAATAATTTTGACCAATTTTGAGATGAACTAATAAATTGATTTATGTCAACCATAATGGTTTGCTTGAGGGATTTTTAATTAGATTGAGATATCCAATTATCAAAATGAAATAAAGTCCTCAATTGAAGTTGGCTCTGATAGGGACCCTCCGACGCTTAAGTCAAAAAAAAGAATAGAGGGAAAAGAACAAATATTGGGAGAGAGGTAAGAGCTTACCCTGAGGGTTCTCTTTGATCCTCTATTTATAAATGAGGGTTGAGGTACTGTGAGAAGAAAGAAGAATTGGGTCATTTATTATTGCCTACTTTATTTAAAGAGATACGTCATTATCTTCTTCTTTATCTTCTCACAATAAGCTGTTACCATGGATTGTGAGATTTTTCCAACTGGTGGTAAATCAGGCAACAACATAAAATATAATACTTTATTGAAGTATTAGCTTGGGTTGGCAATGGAAATACCTTGTGTTGGCTATGGAAATACCTTGGGTCGGTTAGGACAAAGGGTCAGCCAACCCTGAGGTTCTTGGCACATCAGCTTTCATCGAGGTAAGACTTTTCTTCCTATATCGTATGCCTCCTACTCTCGAGTCTGAGCTAAAGCTAGATCAGATGAAGAGAGTGGATCGATCCTTCTTCCTTGATTCTGCTAGAGACATATGTCATATTCCTATTGCTCCATATGAAGCATCATACTTCTTGATTGGTCATCTGTGGGAGGTTGGTCTGGCCAACCCTAGGAAGCCAAGTGTTTGCCATCCAATAGTGCTAGCCAAACCGACACATCATCAGAGCTGTCTGAGGTATCTATAAATAAAGGGTCAGACTTTGTCATTTTTATCTTTACCATTTACCGTTTTATGCTCTAAGGCATATGTGATTTCTAGCAAAGGTGCAGTATCCCTTTTGGCAGTGCTCTTGCAACTTCTTTGGCAATCAGTCCTTGAAAAGCCTCGGTTTGGCAAAAGTTCTAATCCTCTCAATTTCCTTTTCTTTCGTTGGCCCTTTCTTTCTTGGTTTTCCTATTCTTTGTTCTTCTCCTTTTTTCCTCTTTTATTTTATGACGAGTGAGTCAGAGAGTTTCATAGGGGCTTGATCCTCCCACTCTTTCTCATCTTCAAGGTATAGCCCTCGAGAGTTCGATGTCAGGTATAGGGCCAAAGAGAATGCCTTTGTACCTAGGTTCTTCTAATTAATGCTAGACATGGATGACCTAGAACTAATTTGAACTCAATTTGGATCCCATCTAAGTATCGACTAGAAGCTCCAGGGCTGAGTAGTCAATCTACAACCCTCCTCCAAGTTAGCTCAAACTCTACAGGTAGTCCTTCAAAGCTGGACTTAGACTTCTTCTTTATCCCATTTTGGTACATCTTTTTTATTCTCTTAATATGTCACTGAGTTTGATGGTATTGAATTCATGACAATTTATCTGTGGCTTCATAGCTGTTATTTTTGGGCTGAAGTTTAGCCGACCATCACCCTTTTTAGGATGTACTTCATCTTCAAAAGGCATCCCTATGTAGGTGATTGGTGGTATGTATCTCCTCAAAGAGGAGTTCCTCCTCTGGTTTGAGGCACTCCTTCCTCGATCCATAATTGAAAGGAGAGATTTATTTTTGTTTCTTCTTCATCAGTAGAGTTTGCCCCTAGGGTCGATCCAGAAAATCGATCCTCCGAGCTCTAGCCTTTGGGGATAGAATTCCATCATTATAAAATTTTAATTGGATAAGGTTCACCGTTGAAGAAGCTGCTGTTCGGAAAGACACTTTTCAATGTCAGACTCATCCGGGCCGACCTCAAGGTGAGTGTTGGTCTTTCTTAGTACATTTTTTTGAACTAATTTACTTCACTTGGTGCAGAAATGAAGATGGATGAGCTTGAAAGATCAAAAAAGTGGTGCAGAAGAGAAAGGACACATCAAGCATCGCCAAGGTCCAGCAAAAATGTCCCTGGACCGAGGCTCCTTGAGGTCAGGCTAATCCTGGCCCCAAATGGAGGCAACCAACCAGAGGAAGCTCATCAGCTTATGTTGATGCAATCCTCGCTTCCCCAGTCTAAGTTTGTGCACCAAGGCTAGTGCTGCCAACCAGATCTTCATCACCTGCCCGTCGGAGGAGGGGCCTTCTTAGTCGCCATCCCGAGCTACGGCTTCTAGCTCAGGGCCAACCCTACTTCGATCGACAGGGTCATGCATTCCATTAGTTCGACTAACCTCCAACTTGGGATTGGAGAGTTGGAGGGTCACCCTTGATTTGGTTCACAGGCTTCTTCTTCCAACCAATGCTAAAAAGCTAGAGGAGGTGGGCTCTAGCACGTAGCAAAGAGACGTGCCAGATTTATTCATTTGAGTAAGTTCTTTCTATCTTTTGTTCTTTCTTATTTATTATTTTTTTGTTTCTTCTTCAAACAGACCGATCTTTCCTTTTCTATAACTTGGCCACTACCTGAAAATCTTCACAAAATCAGCCAAGTTGGAGAGGTCAAAGGTTGCCGAGGCTCTTTGTAGAGCTGAGATAGTGGAAAAAAAGGCCTCTGAGGTGGAGTAGGCCGAGAAGAGGGCTCATCCAAGGCCAAGATTAAGATGAAGCGCCTGAAGGAGGCTCTAGAGAAGACTGAGGTAGAACTTACCTCATAGAAGAAGAGGTGACAGGTGGCTAGGAGAGGGTCACAAAAGCTAAATAGAAGGCTGAGGGCCTGTCATCGGATAGTGGAGGCATTTCAAGCCTTGAAAGATTTTGCCGAGGAGAAGGCCAACCATGCCACCAATTCCTACATTGCTAGGTTGGGCATATATCTGTAGAAGGTCCTTGAGCATTATCAAGGAGGACCTCTCCTTCCTAGAGGAGGACGAGAATGAGGACGACGCTGACCTTGTTGAGGTCCACCCCTTCAGGTCCCGAGGCTACCGCCACTGATGCCATCTCTACCCTAGTTGCCGAGGATGCCCCTTCTCAAGTCGAGGATATCGCCACCTCTGATGCTTAGACTTACGTCTCTTTGCAGTTCTTTTTCTTTGTTATGTAAAGATCAGCTTGGTATTTACTGAGCAAATTTGTATTCTGCCGTGCCGATCTTTTGTTTAGATTAATGAAATGCATCTTCTTTTCATTTTGTTGTCTATATCTTTTTGTGCATTTCATTGTTCTACTAACCTTAGAAATACTCTTTGAAGCCTAGCTATTTGGAATGGTATGTTAGCTTTAAGTAGTAGCCGACCCTAGTCTTGATTTAGACATGCAATGCATGAAGATCATAGCATTGCTTCAAGTAAACTGTATATGGATAATCAACCTAACCTTCTTTAGATCAGATAGCGTAGGCCTAGGTGTTCATGCACCTTCTTCTTTGGAAAGATCTTGAAGGTAGCATTTTTTTTAGCTCAACCCATTCTCGAGATGGCTTTGAGTACCTTTGTGTGATTATTCCTTCAAGGATCTTGGGTCATGTCAGCATTGCTAATGCACTGAGCTTTTGGGGATCCCTTTAGGGGTTCTTTTTACTACTCGTTTCATAGCTCCGCTCATCTTAGGATGAGGAGCTATTTTAGATAGGGTCATATTATCGGATATGATATTGTAGGGCTTTCAGAGGTCCTTTTATGGGGTTACTCCTTGCTTCTTGAATAACCAATGTCTTCAACTTTGCTTGTCCTATGGACGAGGGGCCTTTCGAGAGTCCTCTTATGTGGCTACCCCTTGCTTCTTGATCATCTGAGGTCTTCATTCTAGATTGTCAAGATGAAGTTTTAGGACTTTTTGAGGATCCTCTTGTGGGGTTATCCCTCACTTCTTGAACAGCCAAGATTTTTAGCTCACCTCGTCTTATGGATGAGAAGCTTTCTGAGATTCCTTTTATGGGATTATCCCTTGCTTCTTGATCACCCAAGATCTTCGGCCTGGATTATCGTAGATGAGGTTTGGTCCATGAAATATATCCTGCAAAGCTCAATGAAAGAACATCATTTTATTAAATAAAGGATCATTACACTATTGATAGTACATCCATAGGTTTTGAAATTCCACGGTTGAGGTAATGGGGTTCCATCAAGCTGCTTCAAATGATAAGTTTTAGACCTAATAACCTTGTCCACTTGCTAAGGTCTTTCCTAGTTCCAAGCAAGCTTCCCTTGGTCACCTAGTTTTGATACTTTGGCTCTTCTCAGCATCAAGTCGTCGACCTTGAACATCTTCCTTCAACTCAAGTGTGGTAAAATTGGGCTACCTTGCATTGATAGGCCACCATTCTTATCCGAGCATATTATCGGGTCTCTTCAAGTAAATCTAGATTTGCTCAAAGCTGCTTTGGATTACTTTGCTCATCGAAGTTTTCATCCGAGGTGATGGAATACCAATCTTGAGGGAAATCACAGCTTCCATCCTGAAAGCAAGTTTGAAGAGAGTTTTGTTGGTAGGAATCCATTGGATAGTTTGGAATACCCTTGCCGAAGTATTCTGTAGGCCAAGGATCTGCCACCCAAGTGATTTCCATATATCCTCTCAAGCACTTTTTGTAATGCATTGTCAACTTGGGATGAGTGCAGGCACTTGAGAAGAGGTAGGGAACATGATCTCTTATACAACTTATCCTCATAGAGCACATAATGTGGTGTTTGGTGCCTTATCTTTCAGGCTTCCTTTAGGTTAGTTGGGAAGCTCCATCTTTGAGGTAGCGAATTAGGAGACAATCCAACTTGACTTAGGATCGACTTGATCCACTTGTAGCATAGGAGTGGTCTCCTCCATGCTAGGTTTCCTAAGACTTCAAAAAAGGATTTCTTGTGTAGGTTGATCGATGCAGAGGTTGCAAGCTTCGATAGTAAGTCAGCATGAGAATTCTGCAATCTTAAGACCTGTTGGACATCAAAATCTTCAAATATTTAGGTTAAGTCCTTGATCTTCTTTAGATATTTCTCCATGTTCTCCTCCCGAGCTTCATATTCACCCTAATCTATTTGACCACAAGCTGTAAGTCACTACAGATTTTCAAGCACAGCACTCCTAACTCCTTTGCCATTTTAAGCCTTGTGGCTAGAGCCTTATACTCTACTTTATTGTTGGTGATCAAAAATCTAAAGCGCAAGGCATATTTAGCGACATCTCCCTCTGAGCTAGTGAGGATCAGCCAAATCCCGATCTTGTTGAGCTAGATGATCCATCTACATACATGGTCTTGTTAGATGTATGCCCAAAAAGCCAGATTGACTGACACATGTACACATTCTAGGGGCATAATTTTATAATTAAATTTAAATAAATAAATTGAAATTATTTTTATTTATGTTGTGTTTAAATTGTGTCCATAAATCATTTGAGAAATTAACAGATGGTGATATATATTCTTAAGAGTGAAGAATTTGAGGCATGTGTCATTAGTGGTTAGTTTCTAAATACTCCTGATTGATAGATCGTCATAGAGATGGTGATTGATCTGGATAGATCGATGCACAGATCACTTTTCTTCATGGATAGATGAGTCTCGAGTCAATAGTGTGGAGATACTGAGTGAAAGTGTAGGTACTTGATAGAGATTAAGAGTATTAAGTGTGATCAACAGAAGTCACTAAGATGGCTATCCACACCACAAGAATTCAGACTATTAGCGATGGCTATTTACCGTCGCTAATAATCCACCAACCATTCTAATAATGTCACTGTCGCTAATTTCATCGTAATAGCTAATCTAAAAAAAATTTATCATTAAATATCTTTATTAACGATGAAAAATATCACCATCGCTAATATGACTATTAGCGACAGTATTAACGATGGGAAGAACTCCATCACTCATTATTTTTAATTTTAAATTAAATTTAAAAAATTTAAAAAATATTAATGATGATATTTCATGGCTAATGCCGTTGTTAATAATTATTAATGACAAACAATACCATCGCTAATGCCATCTCTATTTTTTAATTTTAATTAATAATTTTTTTAAAAAAGTATTAGAGATGGTGATATCGTTGCTAGTTCCGTCGACAATAAGTATTAACGATAGTATTTTTTATCGCTAATACCATTGCTAATAATTAATTTATTTTTTTAAATAATTAATAAAATATTTTTAAAATTTATTTAATTAATCATAATGAATTATGGTTCTTAATACTTGTTATAATTAAAATCCAAAGATAATATGACAATCAAAATTAAAATTAATTATATTATATCAAAATATAAATTATATATTTTTTTACAATTAGTATCAAAAAATTTAATACATATAAAAAAAATCAGGTCCGATCCTTGTCGTCATCCGCCTCCTCCTCTTGCTCCTTTTCAGCAGCTGATGGATGAAAACCAGATGTCCCAGTATCCTGAAATAAAAAATAAAATTATATTAGTAAGTTTAATACGGAG
>KE506801.1:42920-65430 GCA_000441515.1 Elaeis oleifera | reverse complement strand
TAGTAAGTTTTAATACGGAGATATATCTTTCGATACACCCCTCTGATTTTCGAACAGATTATTTTATATATTTTATTGGTTGATGCGGAGCTCTAGACACCCCGACCTATTCATGAGATAGTTAGATTGAAGTTTTAGCACCTAAATCCATTTTTTGGACTCAAATCTAAATATATAAGGCTTCTAAACATGAAAACTTAAACAAGTAAAAGGATTTAGTAATTAATTACTTGATGTGATGGCTGAGATGACGAGTCCAGTTGATCACGTAGCTGTGGGTCCCAAAGAAGCTCTATGATCGTATCACGGATGGCATCCAGGAGGCTTTGAGGTTGCTAGTTTAGAAGCCTCTGCACGATCTCCTCCATGTGCACATCGCTCCAAATCTAGGACGTCGAGGCCTGTGAGGACGTCGAAGGATATCGAGCCGGTGGAGGATCGAAGCTGTGACCGAATCTTATGATCCGGCTCCTACTCACCCCCCGATGGCACTGAGCCATCCCTCAAGGTCAAGAGGGATTGAGAAGACGGGTCATCATCGTACCTCTCAACAATGTACTCCGCATAATGCATCTGCACAGTTTAGAAATACATTAGTTCTAATATAAAAATTAGATCCTGTAACAACTTAATTAGTAAATAAAATTTGAAATTCTTATCATGATCTATCATGATGTAAAATCTAAATAGTCACCAGTCCTCTTAGACTGGATGTGGCCTCCCATAACTGCAGCTAGTTTGATGGATGACCTAGCTACCATATCTGTAATAAGTAAATAATAAATTAAATTAATTAAAGCATGCATATAAGAGTTTTACAGTTCTAGTGAAGAGTTTGTTATAGATTTCTTACCGATCTGTTGGCCACAATATATGTACTGATAGAGCCACTCGTGTGCCTGATCGGATCCTACTGGGCGGTTCGATTCTGTCGGACCCTCTGCCACCTATCGGAGTACTCCTTGCTACTCCACTGGTCACAAAGGGCTTGCCATATGTTCATCCGCATCCAGTGATTCGTGAAGGACCTCCAGTCCAATGGTGACTGAAAATCAGTGTGCCAGATGGCGGACTGCCTGAGGCTATAGAGGCCATCTCGAAACCTCCATGTGGCCACCTCCTCAATGGTCCGACGGCCAACCTCCTCATCTTGAGGAGTCTTGAATCAGTAGTACTCCTACAAGATAGAAGCAAACATGTTCTCCATAGAGTCAAAGAAGTTGGAGGAAGATCTTCTCCAACTTGCATATGGTTTCTACACTGCTAGCCTCAAGACTGGAGATGTGATTAGTGGATAGTTCGGTAGCACAAATGTCTCTGAATAGAAGGCTAAGCTCGATCAAAAAACTCCATATAGAGTTGGGAAGGAGATCACGCCAAGCCAATAGGAGTAATTGTTGCATGAATACATGGCAGTCATGGCTCTTTAGCTCATAAAACCTATAATCTTTGATATTGATGCACTGAGCGAGATTACTTGCATAACCATCTGAGAATTTAAGTCTCTTATACCATTCACAAACATCCTTTAGCTGCTTCCTTGTTAAGGTAAAATGCTTTCGGCTTCAAATTTTTCAGGTGACATCTTAACCAGCTCTAATAAAGGATACTTGCATATATTTTCATATGTGCTCGAGCTTTGAAATTATCTTTTGTCTTGCCCTTGACATTCATAACAGTATATAAATATTATCGAATATATTTTTTCAATATGCATCACGTCAAGGTTATGATGGATCAAATTGATGGACTAGTAGGGCAATTCCTAGAAGATGTTTCGCTTCACCCAGTTATGAGTTGTACCGAAGCCTCGAGGCTTCTGTTTATCAAATTTAATGCCAAATGAGATTTCGTCCAATTGGGATATCCTCTGAAACACTTTCATACCATTGAGGTGCTGGGGCACATGATCCTTTTTATCTTATTCCTCTTGAAACTGTTCTGTTGTTTTCAAAAGGATGATGCTCGAGAAAAAATTGACAATGGCAATCAAATCAGAAGCTGAAATGATTTTATATTTTCATGTAATAGGGACATGTTAGCTTCCCATGAGTGCTCCATTCTGACAGCATCCCATAAGCAGAAAAATCGCTAATGATCCACATCAATGTAGCCTTCATTACATCAAAAGTATGAATGCCATTAGACCATAATAATTTTAGCTCATCAATAAGAGGTCTTAGATATATATTAATGCTTCTACTAGAATATTGTGATCCAAAATGACTAATGTAAGAAAGATGTTATGTTCTTTCATGCACATCCCAGGTGATAGATTGTATAGAATAATAAAGACTGGCCAATATGAATAAGGGCCGCTGCATGATCGAACAATGTAAAACCATCCGTAGATAGATCTAGCTGGATATTACATGATTTCTGAGCAAATAAAGGGTTGCAAACATCAAATTGCTTCCATACCTTGCTGTCCGATGGATGGCACATCATATCAGGATGCTTGCATGGTCTTTCTTTATACCATTTTATTTGTTCGACAGTACTCTTAGACAAGTAGAGCCTCTGAAATTTAAAAGTGAAGAAAAAATATCGAAGAATCTTGTATGGTATGTCCTTTTGATTCCTACCCTCTTGCCTCGACTTAAATCGGCTTGCACCACATATGCCGTATGAGCTCTTCTATTGGTTCTTCTTATAGAAAAGCATGTAATCATTACGGCATGCATCTATCTTCTCATATTTCATGCTCAATTCTTTCATCATTTTCTTCGAAGCATAGAAGCTTCTAATAAGCTTCTCATCCTTCGGTAGTATTTCTTTATTATTGCTACCATCTTATCATAACAATTGACCATCATATTAAATTTGGCTTTCAAATTCAACAACTTTGACACAACTGATAGTATAGTGTGTGTTTCACATTCTGACCATAGTGGTTCATCAGCATCTTTCAGCATACAGTAAAAATTATCACTGCCAGCTTCTGGATCGTCCTCCACATCTCAGTTAAATTCAGAACTAGCCGCATCCATAACCATGTCCACCATTCTATCTGTGTCCATGTCTAGCTTAGTTCTAACCCTTGCAACTTTCTTCCAAGTCTCTTCATGCAGGAACCAATGTTTATAGTTGGGCATCAATTTACTCTTATACAAATTGATAGTAATTGTATCCCTATCAAATATTTTCTATTGCCACATCTGTTACAAGGGCAATGAGCCTATCCTTGATGTAAGAGTGCTGCATTTTTAAAATAAAATCGTAGAAGTACTCTACACCCTCTCTGTATTCAGTAAAAATTTCAGTCAACTACTCGACCATCTATCCAACTACAGTCCATGACAGACTATCTCAGAATTCTACATATACATAAATATAAGATAATTGCTAAATACTATTTTATCATTCGAAATGATTTACATAGTAAATACATCCTATCATCAACTAATAGATAAAGATAGGTCCTATTTCATTCAGAAAATACATTAATTCTATAGGTCCATTACAGTAATCAAACAATATGCAATAGGGATCGAAACAAATTTTGATAGTATTTCTTCTTAATTCTCCCATATAGGGAGAACAAAGAAAATACTGTTTGAAATTTTTTTGAACCCTCAGCATACCGCTTGATTACTGTAATGACCTATAGAATTACTTATATTTTTAAATTATCCATAATGGACAATCAATTGACCAATATACATAATTCTTCCATTCGTATAAAATAAATAAATATACAGATATATTAGAATATGTACATCAATCAACTCATGGTTCTATCGCTCTATGCAATGCAAATTTTATTAAATTAACACATAATTAATGCTGCCCGACACCTTCCATAGGCCTGAGTGCACTGGGCGTGTGAGGGCTAAATGCCTTGGATGCTAGCTGTGACCCGAGGCCCAAATACGCAGGACACGCCCAGGCCCCATGTTTGTAATGCTGTCCGGCACCTTTCCTCGATTCGAGCACTCTGCATGCCCAGACTTAAGTCTCGTGCATCTAATTAATTAATTAACTAAGTATCTAACTAATTAATTAATTAATATTTAATTAATTTTAGTGATAGCACTAGCCGTCACTAATGCCGTCACTAATAGTAGATAATATTAGCCATCACTAATGCCATCGTCAATATTTGTAGGAATACTCACAGATGCATTGATGCGGGGATAGATCGCGGGGCAAGGGTGATGGGGCAGGGCCAGGGCGGATGGCTCGGAACCGCGGGTTGGGGCGGTTGGGTTGAGGTGGGGCTGTGGGGCTGGGGCAGGGGCTCGGAGGCCGGCACAGGAGCTCGGGGCCGGGTGAGGCCGCGGGGGGCGGCGAGGCCACGAGCTGGGGGCGGTCGGGGCAGGGCTATGGGCCGTGGGGGGTGACGGGCAGGGGTTGCAGGGTCGGTGAGGTCGGCTCGGGGTCAGGCCGATGTGGTGAGGACATTGGAGAGGGGGTTGGGGGGTAAGGATGTTGGAGAGGGCGGTTGGGGGGCAGGAATGGGAGAGAATGAGTGGAGAGGGAGAATTTTTGATTTATAAAAATAGATTATTAGCGATGGCAAACTTGCTGTCCCTAATACCGTCGGTGACAGTATTAGTGATGAAAATTTCTATCGCTAAAACCAAAATCCATAATGAATACTTTTATCTAATTTTAAAATAATTTTTTTCAAAATTATTAGCAACGGTATGACTTTCGTCACTAATAAATTAGCCGTTGCTAATACTTTCGCTAACTTCATCACTAATAATTAAAAATATTTTTATTAGTGATGGGATTAGCCATCATTGAAATATTTTGGTCGCTAATAGCTTTATTAGCGACGACAACATTATCGTCGCTAAGAACTGTCGCTAATAATCTCTCCACACCTTTACAATATCTGAAAGTGGTATAATTTTAGAATTTAAAATTTATCTTCATCGTTTATTATCTAATAATTATCATTAGAGTATCGTTATAAAAACCATCTCGATCCGACAGTCCTAGCTATATTGATCAATAAAATTAATTTCGACGATCACGAATGATCGCATGATGATTTGATAGATAGAGACCATCGATGGATTCAAAAACTTACAATGACAATCTCGATAATATTTATAGCATACTATCAAAATTCACTTCAAACATACATCATTATCATGATCAATTTAGTACAAAATGATTTCAATTGTTAAATAAAAAATGAGTGATCAAAAGACCAAACGGTATCCTATTAAGATAATTTTTTAGATAAATGATCTTTGCTACTACTTTAATCATTTATACAGTGGTGATCATAAAATCTAAAATATACATATATGAACCATCTACATTAAGCAGATCTTATAAAAGCATAAGTATAATTACTTAAAGATTTTAAGAATGAGTATCAAGAGACATATAGTTTTGGATCGTTCATATACGTGCATTTTGAATTTTATGATCATCATCATATAAATGATTAAAGTAGTAGTAAAGATCATTTATCTAAAAATTATCTTATAATTAGATGTCATTTGGCCTTTTGATCATTCATTTTTATTTAACGATCCAAATTATCTCATACTAAATTGACAATGATAATGATATCTGATTAAATTAATTTTAATAGTATACTATAAATATCATCAAGATCATCGTTGTAAATTTTTAGATCCATCGGCTGTCTCTATCTATCAGATCATCATACGATCGTTTGTGATCATCAAAATCAAATTTTATTGATCGACATAGCTAGGGCTATTGGATCGAGATGGATTTTTGTGACGACACTTAACAATAATTATATAGATAATAAACGGTGAAGATGGATATTAAATTTAAAATTATATCATATTCAAAAAAATAAAAAAAATTATATTCTACGTTGAGTATTAGCAATGGCAACTACCGTTGCTAATACTCTTCCTGTCATTGCTAATAATTTTAATAATATTTTTTTATTTTTATGACGTTGAATACCATCGCTAATAGTGCCATAGCTAACGATTATTAGAGACAGCAATTGCCATCGCTAATACTCTTTTCATCATTGCTAATAATTTAATAATAATTTTTTATTTTTATGATGGTGAATGCCATCGCTAATAGTACCATCGCTAATGATTATTAGAGACGGTAATTGCTGTCACTAATACTCACTATTTTTAATAAATTTTATAAATAAATTTTTTTTCTTTTTTGCGATGGCGAATGCCATTGCTAATGATTATTAGCGATGGTGTTGCCATCACTAATACCATTTATGCCATCGATAAAACTAATATTAGTGATAAAATTTGTGCCGTCAGTAATACCATCACTAATAGATATATTAGCGATGGCAAAAACACCATCGCTAATACTTTAATTCTTATAGTATCGCTCGTCAGTGACTTACTGATATTACAGTTATGTAGATAGTTTTTTGATCTGTGGTACATCGACTGTTCATAGTGAGATTGCTGTAGTTTGACAGCATAATTCTTGATTATTTAGCCATTTAAAAATTTGAGGTATATGTTGGCTACAATAGGTCCATTGTAGGAATAAGATGTATACCAAGATGGGATCTGTTGATCCTGGTAGATAGGGAGAGGTTCTATACAGTTCATGAGACTGAGTCCTAAAATCTATGGCTATAGTAGGTGAATGATGAAAAAGAGTTTTTATAAGCTTTCACATGGACTCGAGTCGATTGAATCTTGAAGGATCATGTGATGCACCGGATTAGATCGGATCAGAGATAGCGAAATTCAAAAATTTTTAATCCAATCCGGCATGCCAAATATAGATCTAATTCAAATTAACGAACTATTTATATCAGCATATAAATATAAAATAGCATGCAAATGATAGGGTGATCATATCACCTTGCGCGGATAGAAGAACACCGCAGTCCGATGATCAAAGTATCCGAGATTCACTGTTGAGCCGCGCACATGTCCAACCTCTATGGGTATCCACATGGGCCTGGTCTGAGATGCTTCTCCTTTTTCAATCCATTGACTCCTAGATGGATCAGCAAGCTCCTCGATCAGATTCAAATTTGATCTCTGAAGGGCTCCGATCGAAGTTAGATCGTAGCCTTCTCGTTTCTTGTGCAGATTTGACAGCCTTCGACACTTCAAACCCACCAAATGGTGTGTCCAACACCCTTGGATATGGAAGTGCTTTAGATATCAGAGATAGAAGAGGGAGGGGTGTGGAAAGGAGGAGAGAAGGCATGGAAAAGTTTATCAGCTGTAACCCTTGGTCGATCAAAAAGAATCTCTTTTATAGAAATCTGATCAGATCAGACACCTTAAAACAAAAGACTCTCCTAGATCTGCCCCACTCTGATTTTTCTCTTATTTTGTCGCCAAAACCAACAAGAAATAATTTAGATTGGCATGAAGATAGGATACGATTGTTGTCGCCTCATTTCAATCCACCTCCGATTCAAATTCAACGGTTTAAATTCGAAGTTGAATTCAAATCTGAATTTGAATTCAAAGGAGATCAAATCTCTTATCCTTATCCACTGGTAGATGAGGCTTATCCCTTTCCCTCTCCCATATCTGAATTTGGATGACTCACATAGATCAAATCCATGTGGGCATGAGCCCTCATCATGGCCGAACAATATTGGGTGGCCCCAACATTTGACGCCCCATAAATCCAATCTAATTCGATCAAAATCGAACCTTGGTGAACCAACATTTGGAACCCAATTTGAGTTTGCTTTAATTAGGTTAAATCCTATCTAATAGAAACCTAAATTAAGTAGGACAAAATAGATTTAACCATGTGCTAGCATGGCTTCCTTAAATCCAAAGCTAGGACTCAATTGATCCTAACCCAATTAGACTGCACTTGACCCAAATATGCAATCCAAGATCAAAACCCTTGTTTGTGTGACCGTATAGGTCTAATTCTATCTGGTAGTGAGATATATGGTAATCTCTATCAACAACATCATCGAAACTCTTTTGATGAATCGAAACTCTTTCAATTCAGCCAATTAGAATTATCAATCATCAAACAATTCTAATTGATCCTACAATCCATCAGTGATACCTAACAATATATAGTGACAACTCAGCAGAACTGAAAATAAACCTCTAGGTGTAGTTACCATGTGATTCGATTCTTCTATCATGAGTCCCAATAGAATCGAGGTCAAGATAAACTCATCAAACCTTATATCTATCATATGATAGAATCACTTGATTCGAGTCCGATATGAAATCCAATAGAAACTCTTTCTATCTTTCACACTGCCATAGCCATGGGCTTTTGGACTCAATCTCATGATTTATATAGGACTGCTCCTCCTTTACTGAGGTCAATAGATCTTATCTTGGTGCAATCCAATTCCTACGATGAACATGCTGCAACCAACATATACCTCAAGGCTCCATATGGTTAGGAGATCGAGTTATGGTGTAGTCAAACTATAGAACCCTCAAAGTGAACTACCGATGCACTTGAGATTAGAGAACTAGAAATACAACTGTAGCTATGAATATGTCACTGACGAGAAAGTAGATATCCTTATGACTATTTGTAAATAGTCACTCTTAGTACCCTTATTCTTAACAAGCACCTGTACTTTCGCTCTGGTGTCTTCAAACCGTAGATTTAAGACTCATCTATCTGAAGAAAATGATCGTACACCAATCTTTTGGATCGATCACCGTCTCTATGATGATCCTATGATTGAGAGCAATTTATCAGTTAACTAAGATTAGCACCTGTCTCAAATTCTCAATTCTTGAGAATATTTGTTATTTTATCCATTAACCCAATGGACGATTCATAGATACTATTAAACACAATGTGAATGAAAATAACTCAATTTTATTAATATCAAAGTCAAATTTAATTATGCCTTAAAATATTTTATTAGTGTCAACCAATTTGGCTTCTAGGACATACATCTAACAAACTTCAACTTGACCTAAAGCCAATTGGCTACAAATCTATGTCCCATCTTCTCAAGGTGGGCTTCAATTTTTTACTGGCTCAACAACTTCGTCACTGGGTTAGCCACATTGTTTGTGGTGTCAACTCTCTTCACCTCGACGTATCCTTTCTCGAGATAATTGTGGATAAGGTGGAACCACCACTCGATGTACTTGAATTTTTGATGAGACCTCGGCTCCTTAGTTAGACTATGGCATCGTTGTTGTCGCAATAGAGAGGGACGGCATCTGATGGTATCACTCCTAGCTCTACAACAAACTTTTTGAATCAGAATACCTCCTTTGCAGCCTCCGATGCAGCGATGTATTCTACTTCCATGGTGGAGTTCATAATTACCGTCTGCTTAGAACTCTTCTGGCTAACAGCACCACCATTGCATAAGAATATGCTTTCTGATGTCGACTTTCGATCATCAATATCAGATATGAAGTCTGAAGCTGTATACCCCTGCACATTGAGCTCTCTATTTCCAAAAATCAAAAACATATCCTTAGTCCTTCTTAAGTACTTATGGATATATTTCACAGAAATCTAGTGCTCCTCATCTGAATTCGATTGATATTTGCTTATGGCACTTATAGCATGAGCGATATCAGGTCGTATACAAAGTATGGCATACATGAAGCTCCCTATGGTCGAAGCATAAGGGATCTTGCTCATGCGTTCAATCTCTTTTGATGTGTTGGGGCACATCTTCTGGGAGAGATGAATGCCATATCTGAAAGATATCAGACTCCTCTTGGAGTTCTCTATACTGAACCTTTTCAGCACCTTCTCGATGTACATCTACTGTGATAATCCTAGCATCCTCCTAGATCTACCTCTATACACCTTGATCCCTAAAATGAAGGATGCCTCTCCTAGGTCTTTCATAGAAAACTCTTTAGACAATCAAACTTTGATCGAGATCAATATGGAAATGTCATTTTCAATCAGGAAGATGTCATCCATATACAATATGAGAAAAATAACAGTGCTCCCACTAACCCTTTTAAAGACACATGACTCCTCATTCTTGATGAAACCAATAATTTGATTACATCATTGAACCGAGCATTCTGACTCCAAAATGCTTGCTTGAGTTCATAAATGGACTTTTGTAGTTTGCAAACTTTGTGATCACTCTCACTTGAAGTGAAACCAAGTGGTTGTTCCTTATAAATATTTTCTTAAGATATTCATTCAAGAATACCATTTTCACATCTATTTGCCATATTTCATAATGAAAATATGCTGCAATGGCAAGCAATGTGTGAATAGACTTAAGCATGGCTACAGATGAAAAGATTTTCTGATAGTCAACATCTTCACGTTGACTATACCCTTTCAGCATGAGCCTAGCCTTAAAAGTCTCTATCTTTTCATCTGTACCTATCTTTTCTTAAAGATCTATTTACATCCAATAGGTACAATACTTTCAAGTGGATCTATTAAGGTCCAGACTTGGTTGGAGTGCATCGAATGAATTTCTAACTTCATTACCTCTAACGACTTCTTGAAGTTGATATCTGATATCACCTTGTTATAAGTCTTGGGGTCATCTCCAAGTACCTCATTTTCTATGAGGAACATTTTCTCTACATCTTTTGAGATAATACTTAAGTACCTCTCAGGAGGATGGAAAATCTTACTAGACTTACGAGGTGGAGGAGAAAGTGTGTGGATCAGCTCAGACTGATTAGTTCCTCAGGTTCCAAGGCTCGTTACTCTTTGGAGATTTTCTCTTCGAGCCTAATCTGTCTTCCCATACCTCCATCTTAAATAAATTATTTTTTAAAAAAATTATATGTCGACTCACCATCACATTATGATCTTTCAAAAGATAGAAATAATATCCTAATGACTCTTTAGGATATTCGATAAAATGAGTCCTAAAGGACTTAGATTTTAACTTGTCTATCTGTTGTCATTTGACATAGGCCGGACAACCTCAAATCTTGAAATGACTCAGACTCGATTGTTACTATGATATATCTCATATGATATGGTAGGAACGATTTTAGATAGAACTCTATTCAGTATATATATGACAGTCAAAATACAATATCTTGAAAAAAAATCAGAAAGGTCTGTGAAACTCATCATGGAACAGACCATATATAATAAGATCAGATTTCTCCATTTTAAACCCCCATTGAGTCGAGAGTTTCAGAAGGAGTCCACTGTGAGCTAATTTCATATTCCTTGAGATAATCTAAAAACCCTCCATTAAGGTATTTATCTCCTCGATCTGATCGACCAGTATTAAGGGGCTTTCTGATTTATTCTTCACTTCATGTCTGAATTATCCATACCATCTCTTCTGATCGGCACATCGAATTTCATGAAGTAGATGAAATCTCTTCTGATCGGCACATCGAATGAGCCGTAAATATCAGAATGCACCAGAGCAAGTAATTCTGTAGTCCTTTCCCTATGTCCCATAAAAGGAAGCTTGGTCATTTTGCCTTGAAGGCATGATTCATAGATTGAATATGATTTGAAAGTCAACGGACTCAACAATTCGATTTTCTCCAATCTGTTAATCCTGTCTTCTGCAATATGACCTAGCCATAGGTGCCATAAGTACTTTTTATTTGCATTATCTCTAGGATGCTTATAACCTATAGCATTCATATTTTCTTGACATAATTGACAGCAACATCAACATGCAACTGAAAAAGATCGTTAATTAAGAAACCACTTCTAAATTTATTATTTCCAAAATAAATGTTACAGTGGTCCTTAAAGAAGCTAATTATATAATCTTCTTACATTAAGCAAGAAATAAAAATTAGGTTCCTACTCACAGTAGGTACAAAGTAACATTCTTTTAATAATAAAATATTCTCTGACAGTAGTCACAGAGGGTAGGTTCCCACGGTCATAGCAGCAACCTTTGCTCCATTTCCGATGCATAGGATCATTTTTCATCCCTCAGCCTCCTGCTATCCTCAAGATCCTGCAAAGAAGCATACAAATGAGCACTAGATCCAGAGTCAAGCACCCAACTGGATGCAGAAGAATTATGAGGTTTGTTTCTGTGATGAGCATACCTCCAGAAGGTCCTCCTTCTTCAGTGTAGCCAGGTAAGCAAGGCAGTTCTGCTTCCCATGGCTGTCATTGTTACAATAAAATACTTCTTTTTTCGACAGCCTTCTTCTTCAAAACTACCTTCTTCTCCTTCTTACTCTCCACTTTCTGCTTCTTTGTAGATTTTTTTTTCTTCCCAGTAGACTTTTTCTTAGAAAAAGTGTGAAAAATTATGTCCTAAAGTCAATCTTCAGCCTGTTGACGGTTGAGCTTATTGTTGTAATTGTATATGAATTGTTAAATAATAAATATTATTTGGTTCTTTCATCACTTTGTGTACATCTTTTTTGAACCCTTGTGATTGTGATGAAATCCTTAGGACTATTTGAATTGATATAGGAGGATATATCATTTAGTCCTTAAATCTTGTTCACGATCAAATGATATGCTATTATTAGGATAATAGCTATATCAAGTGTAGGTCATTATATACCATGGGCATTGGTTGTCCTCTTAATCAAGGAGTGTGGAGATATTGACATGACATGCAAGTGAGATGTAGATGTACATCTCACTGAATGTGACCAACTGTGGAGCACTCTGCTATCAAGAGTAGCTTGCAAAGGATATGTGTATAAGTGTCCCTCCGACCTGAGATCATCACGATGACTTGCAAGAAACTCACTATGCTTTGATGCCGGACTACCTGAATTTTAATTCAATGATGAAAGATTTTTAGACACAGTCAAGTACTTGCAAAGTTAATGTGTGAGTCAAGATAGAATTGATCTCTCCGAATAAATAAGAGTTAATGCATTGCTGTATTTCAATTCAGTAAAACCTCGATCGAGATAATCCATGTGATAGATTTGAAAAGTTAAATATAATGTGGATGACCTTTTCTAGATTGATAGTTAAATCCTAGGTCACCTTGAGTATTAAGGTCAAGGAAATGAATTATACGGTAATCATATGCCAATGGGTTCTTGAATATTGCTTAGCATTCTTTCGACCTATCCGAACGTCGAGTATCATTGCTAGATGGTCACTCTGATTGGTATAAAAAAATTATTTCTATGCTACCGACTTAGGTTCGAACCTATGAGGTCACACTTAAAAAATATTTCTGACTGATCAAATGACTGATCGACGATTGAGAATCATTCTTGGATATAACCATCAATTCAATTGATAATTTATCTTGCACAAAAGTTACAATAAATTAATTCACTAATAGTTGATGAATTATAGAAAAATTGATTAGTAATTAGATTACTAATTAGCTGAATTTGATTGAGTATCAAGATTTGGATTAAGTCTAATTGAATTAGATTCAACTAAGTTTGACCTGATTAGGTTATGAGATGGCCTAATTGCCAAGGGAGATTAGTTCTTATTTGATCAAAATTTTGGTTCAATCAATTTTTAATTAGATTAAGATTTGATTAAAGATATAAAGTTTAATTGGATTGTATTTCATTTATTTAATTGGGTCTAACCAAATGAGATTTGGTTTGGGACCAAATATGATGGAACTTAAGAGTCCAATCTAGTTGGACTTCTCCCTAACGCCCCTTTCTCTGTGCCTTCTTTCTTCATGCGAGAAATATTTTGACATGAATGTTTCTTATGCCCTGAGGAGGTTTGTTGCCCACTCTGTGATCTCGTTTAGATTAGGATGAGTTTAGTTAGTGTTTGAATTCAAATGGTTTGAATTTGAGTTAAAACTATCTTGATCTTATCCTCATCCAATCCCTTGTCGCCAACTCCTTGAGAAGGCTGATGTTTTGTGTGACAATTGAGAAGAGAATTACATGAGAAATATCTCACACCTCAGCCCTTCTGGCGCTCCTCTTGGATAAGGATCAAGTGGTTGTGTTTTGAATTCAAATTGATTTGAATTTGAACTAAATCAACCACTTATCCTCATCCTCATCACTTCTCCATGCCAACCATAAAAACCACTCTATTTTGTGTGACAAAACTAGAGAATTTTATCATGCAAAAGTGTTTCTAAGAGAGTGGGGGCATCAACCAGAGAGGGGGTGGGTCATTCTGTGCGACAGAAAGAGGAAAATTCCTTCCTCTGTGGGTGTGAGTTCTAAGGTGGGGTTCTAGGGTTTCGGCTTTAGATTTTTACAAGAAGATCAAAATAAGAGGATCTTATTTCATACTTCCTACACCACCTTCTCCTCCTCTTGTTCCATCCTTTGATCTAAAATAGTCCAGGTGATCCAAAAGAAGAAGCACAAATCAGCCATCCAGTGCCTTTCAGGTGAGCTAACACTCTCGAAAAGGATGATCTAATCAAGGCTTCGACTGGATATCCTGTAGAGGTTGGACATGTTGTGTAGCTCCTCGACATCAGAAAGAATCCATTATCAGATCTACCAACAGTGGTGATCATCAACCCTTGCTCTGGTAAAGAATCTAATCTTAGTAGATAGGATCTATTCCTGATTAGAATGCTTGTTTCAGATTTGATCTAATTGCATGATTGATATGATCAATCATATGTAGATTCAGATGTTGCATTTATTCATATCATATGATCCTTATTTGATAAGTTTGAGATCAGATCTAGGGTATGTAATTAGATTAAAATGTTTAATTCGCAGTCTTCTATTAAAAATTTTAAAAATGCATGCTACGAATTGTCGATTTTCTCTTCAAATGGTATCAGAGCTGCATTCAATATGACATGTATATCATGTATATAATCTGATTTTAATTATTTAGATTAGATCTAAATAATTAATCTTAATTCTAAATAGTGTAGTAATCAGATTGGGTAGGTCCCCACAGCCATCCGGTCATAAGAGAAGGTAGGATTTTATGGCCCTCTCCTCCCATTCAATGGGTTTCTCTTATGGTGTGTAGGGGTACTGCGTGGTCTTTTCCATGTAGATGAACAATGAAAAGTGAAGAAAAAGAAAGCTGTTTCTCTTCGAGCAACTAAAATTGCATCTAAAAACTTTCTACAAATCTATATGAATAAGGATCAAATCCTTATCTGGATAGTAGCAAAATAGGAGATCAAATCTCCAAATATCTAGAATCAACCTTCGCGGAGGCCTGAAAGTACAGACCTTCTATTTTGCATGCATGTCAGACAACACAGAAAAACATGATGAACTCTGATCAAAGTACCTTCACAATCCAACCAAATAAAGGAGGAGAGATGTTGGTATGATGCCTCACACCAACAAAGGAGATGCCCAAGGGAGGGCCCACGGGAAGGAGAAAATGGGCGGTAAGGAGGGGTGACACCAAGGAAGAAAGGGGGCACCCTCTTCTCATGCCTCTCTCTCTTTCTCTCTTTCTCTCTTCTTTCAATCTGATTTCTTTGCTATCTCTTATACATCCATAGGTACAGACCCTCTTTATTTATAGATAATTTCTATGACCCAATAAGTATAAGACTCCTAATTCAAACATACTTTGAATCAGTCCAATACTCATGAAAGAACTCCTACATGAGATAGAATTGGAATCATATAAGGCACCCACAATGCACCCATTCTCACACCCACATGGGATGCCCACAACCAGCACCATGCTAGGTGTGGTCAGCCCAAGGGACAGAATCTCAGTGCAAGTAGGATTCCTAATATCTCATCCAGAAAGGGTCCAATTCGAATCCAATTCAAAGCTGGTTCGAACAATTTCAAAAGCTATCAATCCTAAACTCTTTAAAACTTTAGAACCAAGTCTAACTTGAAATTTTAAATCTAATTAAGTCTAACTAAATCAGATCTAATCTAAAATTAATTAGTACTTAAATTTAATCTCTCATAGGCTCCATGGATTATAGATCAAAAATCATTTGCCCCCAGGATTGAACCTGACCTCATGTGTAGTGCTAGCTTGACATAGTCAACTCTTCAATCTCATTTGATCCATAACTTAATTTTAATTAAGTTAGCTTGTATGTTCAATCAAGTCAAGTATTTCTAAATTGGACATATAAACATAGGCCAATACTTTTCTACGGTGTCTGACTTGTGTGCGTGACTCCATAAGTTCAAACACTAAGTCGATAGCACAGGAACCAATTTCTGTACTAATTAAGATACCATCTAACAATGGTTTCCGACGTTCAGATAGGTCAAATTATCGTAAAGAATATTTCAGAACCTATTCATATGGTTACCGCATAATTCATCTCTTTGATCCTGAATGCTCTAGGATGATCTCAGGTCAACTATCAATCGAGAATATTTCATCCATATTGTATTTCAACCTTTCAAATCCATCTCATGAATTATCCTGGTCAAGATTTTACTAAATTAAATATAGCGATACATTAGCTCCTATAGTCTAGAGGGTCAATTACATCTTGATCCACACACAGATTTTATAAGTACTTGACTGTACCCAGTAGCCTTCCATTACTGCATTAGAAATTCAGATAGTCCAGCACCAAAGCACAATGAGTTGCTTGCAAGTCACTATAGTGATCTCAAGTCTGAGAGACACTTATGCCCATACGCTTCGCGAGCAGCTCTTGACAGCAGAATGCTTAACAGGTGAGTCACCTGTTCAGTGATGATATTTTTCTACATCTCACCGTATACTATATCAGTGTCACCATACTCTTTGGTTAAGAAGACAACCAACCCATATGGCATACAACGACCTCCACTCGATAAATATCATCGTCCTATAATGACGTATCATTTGGTTGCGAATATGTTTAAGAACTATACAATAAATTCTCTCTTTATCGTTCACTAATATAGTTCTAAGGACTTCATCACAACACAAGAGTTCTATAAGAAAGATGTAACTTTTGTGATGAAAAATATCAAAATAATTTTATTCATTTATCAATAATTCATATACAAAGAGAAACTCAATTATCACATGATTGATTTTAGAACACAATTCCTAACAACTTTCATCTGAACTAAACCAATCGGGATAGTATCTTTTTTCCATCTTCTATTTGAAGTCATCAAACTCTTTGATCTCAAGAGCTTTAGTAAAGGGATCGGCTAGGTTCTCTTTTCTATCGATCTTCTGAAGCTCGACGTCATCTCAATTCACTATCTCTCATATCAGGTGATAGTGGCATAGAATATGCTTAGTGCGATGGTGTGACTTTGGTTCTTTCGCCTGAGCTACGGCATTAGAGCTGTCATGGTATAGTAGGATAGGACTATCAATAGAAGGTGTAACTCTCAGCTTGGTGATGAATTTTTGCAACCACATCGCCTCTTTTGTAGCATCTGATGTAGCATTATATTTTGCTTCGCACACAGAATCGGCCACAATATGTTGCTTGAAACTCTTTCAGCAAACAGCTTCTCCATTTAAGGTAAATACGTAGCCCGACATGCTTTTGCTGTCATCACAATCTGACTAAAAACTGAAATTAGTATATCCCATAAATTTAGATCAGTGTCTCTATAGATAAGCCATTGATTTTAGTATTTCTTAAATACTTAAGGATTGCTTTTACAATTTTCAATAGTTATCACCTAGATCAGACTGGTATCTACTTACTACCCCTAGTGAATAGGCAACATCCGACCTCATATACATCATAGCGTATATGATAGATCCCACCATTGAAGCATATGGTATTCTACTTATACGCTCTCTCTCCTCAAGAGTTGTCAAATAATCCCTCTTGGAGAGAGTAATTCTTTGGCCTATCGGAAGATAGCCTCTCTTGAAATTATCCATGTTGAACCGCTTCAACATGGTATCGATGTACATGGATTGAGACAATTCAAGCAACCTTCTAGATCTATCCCTATAGATCTTCATCCCTAGGATGTAGGATGCTTCTTCCAGATCCTTCATGAAGAACTGTGATGATAACCACAGCTTCACACTCTACAAAGTCGAGATATCATTTTCTAGTAATAGTATGTCATCCACATACAGCACAAAATAGATGACTATAGAATCGATAGCCCACTTGTAGACGCAAGGCTCTTCTCTATTCTTAATGAAGTCATATGTTTTGATCACCTTATCAAAATACATGTTTCAACTCCTAGACGCCTGCTTAAGTCCATAAATAGATCTATTTAGCTTTCACACTTTCGACTCATTTGTGGATGTGAACCCTTCAAGCTGTATCATATACACCTCTTCTTCCAGCTCTCCATTATGGAAGTGGTTTTGACATCCATTTGTCAGATTTCATAATCTAAGTGTGCAATTATAGCAAGCATAATCTAGATGAATTTGAGCATTGCCACAGGAGAGAACATCTCGTCATAGTTAATACCATAATGCTGACAGTAATCCTTGGCAACTAGACTGACTTTATAGGTCTCTATCTTTCCGTCCGCTCCACTTTTTCTCTTAAAAATTCATTTACACTCTATGGATTTTATCCTTTTGGGTGGATCAACTAGTATCCATACATCATTGATCTCCATAGATTCCATCTCAGACTTCATGGCCTCAAGCCATTTCTGGGAGTCGGGTGCATGGCTTCCATACAAATGATCGGATCCTCATCGTTCTCATCAAGTTCGATGGGATCACCATCCTGGATCAAGAAATCATAGTATCTGTCTGGCTGATGCGGTACTCTATCGGATCTCCTTAATGGCACCTCTACTAGCTCTGGATTCGATTCTCCAATCAATCCAATAATGTGTGTGTCGGTCTTTCCACCTCTTGAACTTCATCAAGTTCAATTTTACAAGTATTAGCTCCTTCTCTAAGGAACTTCTTTCCAAAAAGACTGTCCTGCTGCTGACAAACACTTTTTGCTCTGCAGTGAGGTAGAAGTAGTACCCTTTAGTTCTTTTGTATACCTTACGAATAAGTATTTATCAAACTTAGGTCCAAGCTTATCTGTCTTTAAATGCTTGACATAAGTTAGACACTTTCAGACCCTAAGGTGTGAAAGTATCAGCTTACATCCAGTCCATATCTCATATGAAGTTTTATCGACAGACTTGCTCAGCACTTTATCCAAAATATAGCAAACAATTTCTAGAATATATCTCCAAAAGGAGATTGACAGACTCATAGAGCCCATCATGGATTGGACCATGTCTAACAAGATTCAATTTCTTCTTTCAGACATCCCATTATGTTGTGGTGTTTCAGAAGGGCTCCACTGTGAGAGAATCTCATTCTCTTCTAGATATGTCAGAAAGTCACTGGTGAGGTATTCACCTCCTCGATCTGATCGAAGAGTCTTAATACTCTTTCTAATCTGTTTCTCTACTTTAGTACAGAATCGTTTAAATATTTCAAATGATTCTGACTTATGCTTCATAAGATAAACATACACATACCTCAATAGATCGTCTGTAAACGTAATGAAGTAGTAGTATCCTCCTCTGATCCTAATAATCATAGGTTCGCATACATCAGTATGTATTAGACTTAGAACATCGTTGGCTCTTTCACCTTTTTCTTTAAAAGTTAATCATCTTACCAAGCAGATAGAATTCACAGATTGACAATGATTCACAATCATTTATTTCAAGAACATGCTCCATGATCAACCTGTCAATTCTACTCTTGTTTATATGACCACGTCTATAATACTAAAGATAGGATTCACTAACATTATCTAATTTAGGACGTTTACTGGATGTGTATATTATACCAACAGGCCATGATATTATGTATATGTCATATTTTAATTGTCCACGTATAATTGTAGTATCATTTATAGTGATATCATAAAATTATTTTTATTATAACTTAAAATCAAGTTTGGCCAAAAGGCTTATAGAGATGACAATCATCAGAAATAATGACAATCATCTAACATGACACTATTAGACTCGAAGACAAGCTGCAAAGTTCTCTAGGCCAGAACTGGAACAAGGCTTCTATCTCCAATGTTAAGAAACCGCTCGTTCTCTCAAAATTTTCTACTTATCTTTAGTCTCTGCAACGAATTACATATATTAATCAGACTTTCAGTATCTAATATCCAAATAGTAGTATCACAAATAGAAAAATTATAAAGAGTTATCATATAAGTACCTTGTGAAGCAACTGTTTACTTCTTTCTTTTATTTTTAAGCCTGTTTGGGTCAAGGATGGCTATATAAGCAGGATAATTCTTCTTCCAATGATCTAGCTTCTTACAGAAGATGTATTCTGCTTGGCTCTTATCAACTTTGGATAATTTGTTCTATTTAAGATCGACGGCACGAGATTTCTGCACCTTTTTCTTCTTTCCTCTCCTAGAGGTTCAACGACCTGCAGATGAACCTCCCACTAAATTCACCGGCTCCCTCTGGAGCTGGTGATCCTTCTCAAAAGTCTACAGTAATTCTAGCAAATCATGATAGTTCACTGCAGGCTTCATCATTCTGTGATGACTAGAAAGGGTAGGTAGGATTTCGGTAGCGAGTTGAGGATTGCATCATTGCCTAACTGTTCTTGCAACAGAAAGCCAAGTTTGCTCAGACATTCAATCTACTCAATCATATATAGTACATAATCGGTGACTAAAGTCCCCTCTCACATATGGACATTGAACACTAAGCAGGAGGTTTTGTGTCTTTCCACATCCTCAGGGATGCCAAAGGACTCATTCAACATTTGAATGATCTCCTTAGACTGCGTATCCTCGAATTTACAGTTAAGCTTGTCGTTCATAGCTGTCCTCATCATACAACGTACAGTCATTCGGTTATGGAGCCACTTCATGTAAGTGTCTCTCACGGCACGAAGAGCGTTGCCAGCACGTTCTTCAGGTGCCTCATCTGTAAAAACATACAGAATTCTCTCATGCTCCAAGATGATCTTAAACTTCAATACTAACTATCGAAGTTGGATCCGCTGAGCTTGTCGCTGTCCAATAGCGAACGGAGGGATAGTATGTTGGGCATAGCTGAAAGAAAAACATAAGCCTATTAGTATATGAATTACTTTTTAATCCTAAAGACATGAACTTTAGTCTAAAGGTTCTCCACTATTTTAACGAATTAGTAGCCTTTATCTCTAACTCAAAAATTATATTAATTTTTAGCAGGTACTGAAATCCACAGAGACTACATTAGGACCCAAGTATGGCTCAGCCAATCCTAGTGCATCCATGGGTATGTTCATAACCAATTATTTCTTCAAACAACTTCTAGCAATTAAGTTTTGCCCCAAGCATCCCTTCAGCAGGCGTGTGGTGCCTCCACTGAAATTCTGATTAGGTCCATCTATTAACATGACAACACCAAGTGCATCCAACAAACGGATGTCCAGGCCCGAGTGTGGCTCGACCAACCTGAGTATTGATCTAAAGGTACATCATGATGGTCATATGATGGATGATAATTCTAATACGTAATAGACACTAGATGTGTGGTACCTCCAATGCCTATTTAAAATATTGGACTCATTATCATATACCTTAATGAGAGGCTATCAACAAGTTATCCCATAACTATATCATTTATGGATTTAATAATTTAGAAGATTTGATTTATTGACTTGAAATAAGAGAAGAAGTTGACCTGTAAGTTGTAAATCCTCCTACTGACTTCACCAAGTCATATAGAGAATTAGACACAAGCTGGTCTAAAGATATCTAAATCAGTCACACTGATTAACCTTAATGGTATGGGTCAGTACGAATCAACTAGTGATCTAATTAAAATATAATCTATCATGTCGGTCAGATAAGTGAGATCAGTGAGAGGGATGTGTCATTAACTCACCGTAGACACATCTAGGTGAGTAGCTTTCAATTAAAAATCACTTGATCGAATTTGCCAAACTCATCTTAGACACCAATTGGTTAATTAATTTGATTTGGTCTATCAAAAGATTCGGGCTCAACCATGGAGCCATGATCATGGTCTATTTATTAGGATCAAACACATGGATTTGATCAAACTTTAACTATTGAGGTTGATTTAGAAAAATTCTGACCTAATCTAATTCAATAATTGATTAGTTTTAATCAATTTTTCTACTTGATCCATATGTATTTCTAACCCTAGATTTAACCCATTAGAAGGACCTGATTCAAGTTAATCCTTTGCCCATCAATTTATGTGATACCTTAATGATCTTCAATTCTCAAATCTAAATCATTCAAAGTTAATTCAAAATTAAGTACGTAAAATGTGTGTTTCAATCTGTAGAACTATTCTACCAGGATTTCAGATAAAGCATACCATATATTTTAACTCATGAAATAATTTTTATAATATGTTTAACAATTAAACATGCATAGGTATGATCTAAACTTCATACATATATCTCATGCATCATGATAATTTTTAGATCAATACCGATTACATCTTATGTAACATGCTATTCAGATTCTAAATAATTTATATCTAAATTTATCTTATTCTAATAATTATAAATCACTTTAGATCTAATCTAAATATATTTATGATCAAAATAATTTATAAGAATCTATTCACTCTTCTTCTTCATGAAATCGGATCACAATGACACCCCTACACATTATAAGAGAACTCACTGAATATGTAAGAGAGAGATCAATCTCTTCGATCTCTTATGATCAGATGGTTTGGTGATCTCATCAATCTGAGTACTAGACTATTAAGATCTGAAATCTAATTTCATATGTAATCATATTAATATACAATTTTGATAAAATAGTTTATGTCATGAACATGTCCTTGATCTTATCAATCAT
>KE506799.1:0-34711 GCA_000441515.1 Elaeis oleifera | reverse complement strand
CAATCAAATTGAGCCATTTAGCAATCTAATTGCTAATTGATCCTCCTGCAATACTTGCATTAGGTCAAACATCAATCACATTAATCGTTTAACCTTAGAACGATTCTCAATCGTCGATTAACCACCTGATTAGGTTACAACCTCTTATGTGTGTGACCCTATAAGTTCGAACCTAAGCTGGTAGCACAGGAATCAATTTCTGTACCAGTCGAAGTAACCATCTAGCAATGGTTCCCGATGTCCCGATAGATCGAATGTATGCAAACCAACATTCTAAGAACCTTGACCCATGGTTACCGTATAATTCATCCTTTTGACCAATAATGCTCAAGACGACTTCGAGTATGCTGTCAACACTCATATAAGTCATCTCTATTGTGTCTCAAAATTTTACAAATCCCGTGACTCCTCACGAGGATTATCCAGACCTAGATTTTACTAAATTGAAACACAGCGAGATATTCTCTTCTTAAAGTTAATCAGGAGTGGTCAATCCCATCTTGACTCACACACTGACTTCACAAGTACTTGACTGTACCCAGAAATCTTTCGAACCTATATTAAAAATACAAGCATCTATGATCCCTCTTAGAAAATAGAGGATCAGTGTTGAAGTCAAGCTCTATTCCTTGTTGCTGAGTTTGGCTTTACAATGCTTCGATCCACTGTTGCATCTTCTTTCCACCTTGACGTCCGAAGAAGTGTAGGGCTCTCGGTGCCGAGGAGAAAGGTTGCCAAAGATGGGTTTTTTCTTGACCATGGGGTCAGTGAGCACTTATGTTGTCCTCGATTGGGGCTTACAAATCGACTATGTTGATTGTGCCATTGCTTCGAATTATTAGGAGGTGAATGCTGCATCTTGATCTAGCTTGATCTCAATGTAGAGCTTCTAAAGTAAGTTAAGATACAATAGCCTACTATAGTTCTTGTACCATTGCAGTCTGGGCATGCACCTATTGGATGAGGCTGTTGAACTAGTCATTGAAACTGCTAGTGCTGGTTGAGGAGATGGTGGTACCTAGATTGATTCAGGCGCAACAGCTTCCTGCTGGATGTCATTAGATCATGTGCCATTGGAATGGTGAGAGATGTTTGACGGTCATCTTTGTGGCCTCATAATGAAGTGCTCTCTCTCAAAACGAGCTTCGAATAGTGATTGCGGAGCTTTGAGGCCATTGCTCTAGTGCCAATCTATTGTTGTCAAATCTAAGTTAAAAGGTTAGAGCTAATTTCATCGGATGAAAGCTAGGCAGTGGACTCCTTGGCTGAAGACTCTCCAAGAGAAGACAAGGAGTGGTCCTCGACTAGAGATGAGATGATGAAGAGGATGACTTCGAGAGTGTTAGAGCTGGACCTGCAAAAAATCCTGGACTGGAATATTTTCGATAGAATCTTTCGAGGCTCAAGTTAGTTAGGAATTGAGAACAATCAGAGAGAGAGAGAGAGAGAGAGAGAGAGATGAGTATCTCAAGGCCTTTCAAGAACTTATCAGAAGTCTCATTTTTCTCTTTATTTATAGAGGGCGAGTTAAAGTCGTGTACATTGGAGGACTGACCAGCTTTGAAAAGTATGCATGGATCATATTGGTGGGGATTATATTTTTACATTTGCAATACGGAGCCAGCCAATAACTGCCATTTCAGTTGTAATCGAAGTTTGATGGTTAAACTAAGATTTACATTCTAATAGAATGGGGGGCATCCTAGTTGTTTCGTTTCTATGAGAAAATGGGACCAGAAGGAGGTTGGAACTCTGAAACCGATCCATGTAGAGAAAGAAGAAGAAAGAGAAAGAAAAAAGGAAGGTGAGAATAAAAAAAGTGAAAAGAAAGAAGAAGAAGAAAAGAAAGAGAAAGGGAAGGAGAAGAAAAGAAAGGAAGAAAAGAAGGCAAGAGAAAGAAGGAAAAAAGGAAAAAAAGAAAGAAAAGGATGACAAAAAGAAAGAAAAATAAGGAAAGAAAGGATGTAAAATAAACATAAAGAAATAAGGAAAGCAAAAAGGAAAAAGATGGGAGATAGCCATCGGGATGTATCACCAAAACGACTATCAGAACAGGATGAGACAGTGAGGCATCGCATTCTATGGAGATATCGAGATACCTCCATCGTGCGGAACTTAAAATCTTTGTTAGAATTTTTTATTTGGTATTTTCATGGTTGCGAGCAAGTTCATTCTCCCAAAATTGCTATCTTATTGGATCAGAATGACCTACCAAATTTGAAACCATGCTCCTTGAATTCCTTCAAATCAACTGTAGCCGATCTTATTTATCTTATCCAAAATTTGGCCGGCCGAGACCAAGGTCGAGGTTCACAACATACCCCATTTGACTTCCGAAGATACAGAGGATTGGAACCCTCCATGGAGAATATTATATTCAGACTTGATGAAGTAGGTAGGTCACAACGCACGACAGGGACGTAAATACACGTGGTGTCAGTATCTTAAACGAATTATTAAACATTCTTGTTGCTTGACTTATTGAACCAGGAAGCAAACGCTTTACAAGAGCATTCTCCACCAAGCCTCCATCCCCGGCTACATTTTGTTTACTGAGTCTCCATATAAATATGGTCCCCAAAGGGTACTCTTCCGGCCATCTTGTAAAGATTGCTCATGCCATTTCGTAAAAGGCCGAAGAGGGCCATGACAATATAAAAAGCTATTAGCTGACATGGCCCTATTTAACTTACAACAAAGTACTCCAAATGACAGTTAGCTCCTTGGTAGAATCAAATATAATTATTCACAAACCTACTCATCCATTATCTTAAAACAAATAGTAGATCCAAGGATGGCAAAAGGGCAAGCAGGACCAGATCAGAATGTCCACATTAAAGTTAATATTCCTTTTTTGCTGGAACTACGTTGTAACCTCAGTTACCATAAAGTTGGGAAGAAAGATGGAAACATCACAAGATACAATTATAACCTCCCCATTGACTCGTCCTATGTAAATTAAGACATAAAGTTGAACTTTAGTATATGTTTGATAGTTAGGGTTAATTATGCGGTGGGACCCCTACAAACTTGAGGAGAAGAAGGCCATGGCATTGCATGTTAGCCTATCCATCAAACCCCCACCCCCCACCCCTACTTCAAGCTCTCGTTTGCCAAAGTTTACGTCAAAATCGAGTCCCATTGCCCTTCGTATGTTCGCCTCTTACTCTAATTCGGATCCCATGGTGGAAAACCCGTACCTCCAGTCACCAGCCAAGACACCGGTTCCCGGCTCAGCCAGTGAAGAACGCGGGGCCCATCTATCGGCCGCGCCGTCGCTAGCGGCATCCTGCTGGGCGCCGTACGCGCCCGGCACCGGCCCCAGCCGGTGAGAAAAGCGACCCAGCGACGGTCGAGCATTGGGGCCTCGGATCGGACCGCCCCGTCCGCCAAGCAACGGGATCCGTCTCCCTTTGACTCTCTCTCCTTTATTTGAGATTTTCTCCCGTTTGTTCCTTGGAGGAAAGAAAGGAAGAGAGAGAAAACTGAGGCCATAAATAGTAAAAAAAAAAAAGGAAAAGGAATAAAATAATTGAAAATAAACAAACGAGACGAACAGGGCATTAGCTTATCATTCTCTCTCTAATCTTCATTTCTCTTTTTCTCTCTCCTCCCTTTCTTCCCTCTCCCCTTTCCTAATTTAATTTATCTTCTTCGTCAATTTTATTTCCATTTCTATCTCTATTTCTCGCCCCTCCTCCGCTCGCGGGCACGACGTGGGATTTGTTCACGGAGGCCAGAAGGAGGGGAAAAAAAAAGGAAAATAAAGGGGATCTCTCTTTCTCTCTCATAATTCGTTCCCTTGTTCCATTACGACACGCCGACGATACGGCCGAGAGATTCGATCAATTCGGGCCCACGGCGTGGTGGCTGAGATGAATTCTGGCCGATTTTGTCAATTAATCGGGCGGTAGGGCACCGCGATGTCGAATGCTCGGCCCGCATAGCCCGGTAGGCTGCTCAGCCCGCATAGCCCCGGTAGGCCGCCACGAAACCCCCGCTCCGATCTCCCCTACCGCGACCATGGAAGTGGATGCCTCCATGTCGACGGAATCCGACCACGATCCGGCCGCCGCCAATCACCATGACGACTCGTCAGAGTCCTCTGTCTCCTCGCCAGCGCCGGTTCCTCCGGAGGGTCGCCGTCTCAGCAGCAGCAGCAGCAGCCCGCCGCCACCGCCGCCGCCGCCGCCGCCGCCGGGCCCGTCCCGCGCCGAGCTACTCGGTGGTGAACGCGGTCATCGAGAAGAAGGAGGACGGGCCGGGATGCCGGTGCGGGCACACGCTCACCGCCGTCGCTGCTGTGGGGGAGGAAGGCACGCCCGGGTACATCGGGCCGAGGCTTATTCTCTTCGGCGGCGCCACGGCTCTCGAGGGCAATTCCGCCGCCCCGCCGTCCTCCGCCGGAAGCGCTGGCATCCGTACTTGCTCTCTCTCTCTCTAACCCTCCAATTATTCTCCTTTCTGAAACCCTAATTATAGTCGTCTATTAGAAAGATTCAAAGAAGCTAATTTGGTTTTCTTGCCTTGATGTATCGCTGTGAAGATTTAATTCTGAGGACCTTCTGCCCGGTATTCATCAAAAAATTAGGGAATAGTGAGATAGGAGAACATAGTGCTGTGCTGTTGGACTAAAAATTAGGTCTTTGGTGTATACAAGTGCTCAGCCGTGCTAATTGGTTTGAGAGTTTCTACTTATGGATGCTGCTTTGTCATCCAACTGTTGTATTTTCTGTGATTCAGGTCTCGCAGGTGCAACTGCTGACGTCCATTGTTACGATGTGTTGTCAAATAAATGGACAAGGTAACCTCTTAAAAGCTGATAACTTGTTGATATATAGAGCACCATGTAGCATCAGCTTATATATGATGTTAATTCACGTAGATAAATGACAGATGATACAAAACTCATGTGGCGGGATGTGACTTTGCTTTCAAATATAATTTCTTGTATCTCATATTTTTGAGTTTTGTTTAACTGGAAGCAACTTCTGTTAGCAGAACAAAAACTATGAGGATCTAACTAACACCTCCTAAACTCCTTTAATGAACTATATTGTTAAACATTTGACATCCACTTCTGCAATGAGATGATAGTGCTATCATATGTTCTCAGGTTGACACCACTTGGGGAACCACCGTCACCAAGGGCTGCACATGCTGCGACTGCTGTGGGCACCATGGTGGTAATTCAGGTACTTGCGTGGTTGATAACCTTGGAAAGATTGGTTTGTTAAGTTGGAACTGAATTTTTTTTGGATCTCTTAGATGAAAACTTCTTTTAGCTGATTTCTTCTTCGTGATGCAATCAGGGTGGAATTGGCCCTGCTGGTTTGTCTGCGGAGGATCTTCATGTTCTGGACTTAACACAACAGCGACCGCGGTGGCATAGGTTATGATCATATCTAAGCAACCAGATTGCTTATTACTATGTTATCACCATATTAATCAATGCTGAGGTAGTTTATGCATGAATGCAGGGTTGTTGTCCAAGGACCTGGCCCTGGACCACGCTATGGACATGTGATGGCTTTGGTGGGGCAAAGATTTCTATTAGCTATTGGTGGAAATGATGGTAAGCTATTTCCTTTTTCTACTTTTTTGTTCATATTTGTATGAGCATGTTATCGTTACTAGAAAAACATCTATTACCAGCAAAACTTAGATGCTTTTCCAGCATTTCCTGCTAATGTAAATGAGTTTATGAGGTTTAAACTATATCTGCAGGGAAGCGGCCTTTAGCTGATGTTTGGGCCCTAGACACTGCTGCCAAGCCTTACGAATGGAGGAAGTTGGAACCAGAAGGTGAAGGCCCACCTCCATGCATGTGAGTATTCTTAATAAGAGTTATTTTCCTCCAATAAGATAAATGTCTTTTCATATTATTAGTTTCATGATGATGCAGTTCATTAAGGAGGTACTGTGGCATTTTAGACTATGTGCATGACCTCTTGTTGTTAATGCTGTATTGCCAGCATAATGACATGAACAAAGTTTCATTCTTTTTTTTCCATCTCCAGCGATGCCATCTCATAATTGTCAAACATGTCAGTGTTGCTTGTTTAAGGTCTTTCTTTATTATTTAAAGAATCCTTACCTCTTTAAAAGTCTATTTCTAAATTATCTCTTGTTCAGTTAATATTGACAGTTGTTTAGGATACCTAAAGCTATGTGATGGATATATTTATTAGCTTATCATGCAAATTATGTATGTTGGTCTAGCTATGTTCTCTTATGATCAATATTGTTAAGATAGGGATTAGGGATGGCAATGGGTTGGGTGTGGGTTGGGCCGGCCAATATTCATACTTGCCCCGCAATTAAATCCCACTAGTTTATAACCCCATGCAGATGTGATTTGTTCTTGAAAAAATATTTTATTTATTAATTTATTAAATATATTCTATATATATTTTAAAATAATTAAAAATGAAAAATATATTGTGCATAGTGTGAATTATAAGTTATTTATTTTTTCTAAATTTGGAATTCTCATGGATCTCTTACCGTCTAGCTTCTTCTAAAATCCTTGCCCTCTTCCCGTATTAACATTCGTTCTTTTCTACTTTGCTCTTCAGCTCTGGAGCTCGCTCTCTCTTCTCCCTTTTCATCGTCATGATGGAGCTCAAAAGCTCTAGCAGAATCAAGACCCACCACCTACCTCTCTCCCCTCCTCTTTCTCTTTCCTCCTTTTTTTATTAATTAATGGCCAAAAACTTCACCTTCTCGTGTTAATGAACAAAAGGACAGATAGAGCCCCACTATGTATGCCCCATGTGTTGGCTTTTTTCCCATTGCCTTCTTCTCGCATCTCTCTCTCTCTCTCAACTATATTCCTCCCCTTTGAGCCCACTCCACTTCTTTCTCAACTCTATTCCTTCCCTTTGAGCCCGATGGATATTTTTATTAATTAATGGCCAAAAACCTTCACCTTCTCCTCATGTTAATAACAAAGGACAGACAGAGCCTCACTATGTAAACTCCCCATGTGCTAGCTCTTTTTCGCATTCCTTCTTCTCGCATCTCTCTCTCTACTCTATTCCTCTCCTCTGAGCCCACTCCACTTCTTCTTTTCTATTCTTCCCTTTGCTTCTCCATTGCAGCAGATGAGACTGAGGAGCGGTGAAGAACAAGGGAATCATGTGCAGTAGTGCCATCATCTCCTCCCTCCCTAGAGCCAACATCACCAATTCGTTGCCGCCGCTGACCTCTATCCCGGTCTTATCCAATTTTCCCTTTCTTTCTTCCTAGTTTCTTCCTTTTGATGCTTTCTAGAGGAATCGAGGATTGATGATGGGCACTTGGGGTGGCTCAGAGCCGAAGAAGAGGGAAGGAAGAACCTTTATCGTGGGATTCGCCAGCGGCCATGGGGAAAGTGGGTGGTGGAGATCCGTGATCTGGCAAAGGGGGTAAGGGTTTGGTTGGGGACCTTCACCCAGGCAGCTCAGTGGATCCATGGCTACAAGGCCAGATGCCTCTCCCCCGCCCATTGGGCTGCTGCGTCGACATCGGATGTGGAGGTGGGGGCTTTATTGGATGTGAACATGATTTCAGAGTGGGAGCAGTCGAGCGGGCCGACGTGATGATGGGGAGGAAGGGGACAGTAGAGACGGCTTCTCCTCTTGTGCGCTACGGGTAGAGTGGACACATGGCGGACGAAGGTAGATGTCTTCGTTTTAATACACACACACACCCATATCTGCTCCGTATCTGCCTCGGATCGGGTCGGATCAAGTAAAGGTGCAGATTTGGTCAGATCAAGTAGAGGTGTGGGTCGGATAGATAAGAGGGGTCGGATCGGATAAGAAACTCATAATGTAAATATTATAAAATAATTATAATTTTGAAAGGGAGATTTAGATTAAGATTATATTAGATTGGGTTCGGGATAGGGCGTACAATTACCCATACCTTATCCGAACCCGCTTTGGATATTTTTTTCTTGAACTCATTTGTCCCGATATGGTAAAACTCACCCCATTCAAATTTGGTATTCGGTAGGTCGGCTAAAGTTACCATCCCTAATGAGGATTGCATCGATCATGGATTGAATCCTGATTGTGGGATCTTTTTGATTTCCTTCAAAAATTTTAAAATATAAAAGAAATGTAAACATTATGCTTAATTAAGATTAAAAAGCCATTCATGTAATAAGTCTAGTTTCCACCATAATAAATCCATACACAGCATGTCCAATGAACTAATAAACAAATGTCATTTCCAATTATTCAAGACGCTTATAGGCCATCATTCCAAATATATCTATTCAATTATCCTTTGTTTTTTGAAATTTAATTTATATATATTAAAAGGTGATTGTAGCATTATGGTTCTCACTGATTATTTTAGTTTGAGACCGATTTGGTGTTTATACTGATTTGACATCCAGTTTCTTCCTTCTGGAAAATATCTCATGCATCTTTGGATGATTTTTAGAAATAGAGAAACAAAATCTGTGGTTTGTGTATTTTTATATATTTTAGGTCTTTGTTGATTCATGGCATGTAGCTTGTCTCGATGTTCTTTCATTTTTTTGGTTCTATATCTAGTGGTAGCTTTTCTCGTGAACTGGGGAAACTACTCTCACCATGCTCAGAAATAGAGCATCTTTTCTTATGTGTTTCATGGTAGTTCAACTTGCCATTCTTGGTTCAGACTATGATTGTTGATCATTGACATTCATGATTTAATGTATTAGAGCTGTCGTTTGACTTATGCATAGAACTAAAAGATTGTTTAGAATGTCAATCAATGTGTAATTCCCTTTATCTAGTTTTTTTACTAGTACTACCTTTATTGTAAAGCATTTCGAACTATTGATGTACCTTTTGTTGATTTCTTTTTTACTGGCAATAGCTTTTGAAATTTTGGATGTTTTAATTGTTATACATAGGAAAATATTTTGTACTATTTTTTTAGGGTGGGGCTAATGCTTTAAGAATGCTTTGCTTGGCACAAACGGCTCCAAGTTTATTCATTAGTTTTAACACTTTTGAGTATCACTTTGACCATGTAGTCAAAACTCTCTTCTTGCTGAAACAAGTAGGATTTTTCTATCCTTGAACAATTGATACTAGGTACCGAAAGAGGTCCAATAAAACTATGCTCCTAAAGTTCCATGTCCATCTTTGTTTGTGATGTCTTGCATATCTAACTCTGTTCCGTTGCAGTAGAGAATTAGAATAGTAACATTTCCACATTTTCTAGTTATGAAGCATAAAACTAGGATACCCAGTTCCACTTGGACAGCTCAAATGGATTATTTTTCCTGTGTATTGATTGTTTTGCACATTGTTTAATACCAAATTCAGGTTGCAAACTTTACCTAGTTGTTTGGCTTGTTCCTGTTAATGAATCCAAAAGATGAATGCACTTGTCACTTTTGCATTATTTTTCAACATGGTCTTTATTTTATTGAGCTTCCTCACTTCTCTCTATGCTTGGTGATTGGGAAAACTCTTTGAGGTGGTGGAGGCCATCATTTGTTAGGTGAACTCTTAATTTTTTTAATCCCAGAGCATTTTGTTGACACGTGTTACTTCTATCCACATTTCATGGTCTCTAATTTAGCAGTACTATGGTTGGATTTTAAGGGTGTGTTTGGCATTGCTTGTACTTTTAGAAATTATTTTCAAGAAGCATTTTCATTTAAAGTGGTTAAACAAAGTTTACTTTTTGTCTGTGTGATCACATATTATAGAATTACATTCTGTGCGTGGGCTTACTATCTTTGAAATCAAGGAACAAATTTATGAGAGGAGATGTCAGAAGTTACTTTTCCTGGCTTCTCCTAAAAAAAGTCACTTTTTTTGACTTATTCTTCTTTCAGAAATGCTTCTCAAATGATGTTACCAAATACTAATTTTCTCAAAAAACACTTTTTTTACCGTAGAACTTTGAAAAGGACTGTGCAACACAAAGTGCATCTTAGTTGGAAGCATCATAATGATATGTAATTGAAGTCACTCTCCTTGTTGTCAATGGTTGCCATCCGACTCATATGATAGTGCTTGTGGCTGAGCTCTGAGCTGCTTGAGAAGGTCTCATATTTGTTGTTCATGAACTTGGGCCTTGCATGTCTGGATGGAAGGCAATCGGCAAGTGATTATATCTTGGATCTCCATTCATATATTTGCATCCTTAACATTGGACATCCTTCAGCTAAGCACTCAGCTTGATCATTTCAAGGCTAGCCATATTTACCATGAAGGCAATAGCCTAACCGATTGGATGGCCAACCGTGTCATCGATCACTTTGGTTAGCATTGCCGGACCACCCCCTCCTCCATTTTGAAGGAACTTCTTACTTTTGATTTTAGAGGATGTCTCTTAGTAGATTATTTGAAATCTCCGATTTATCCAAAAAAGGCACTGCAAATGAATATAATGATGTGGCTTGGATCCATATGGAAACACTTAAATTAAATTTAACCCTAACCTGGATTGAATAAGAATAGGGAACATTATCAATACACCCACTCAACTTAACATGACTTTCACTTACCCCCATCTTGTTTCAAAATTTTCAATTATATCTCTTAACTAGAAGGTGACCGCACTCCATTGGATTGCTAAGGTTGAACTTGGACTCTAGGATGTTGACCAAAGACTCTACAGCCAGGTTATCAACTAGCACAGACCACTCTACATCTTGGGAGTCTATCAGACTGCTTGTGCTCAATGCCATGTTCTCATTCAATTCTAAAATCTCTTGAATCTGGTTGTATAACCTTGTCTTTGGAAACACCATCTCGCCGATCCCATTCACACTCGATGTCTGCACCTCTCGATGAAGAGCTGCACCTGTCCCATTGCCTAGTGCCCCCTTGCCACTGCCACCGTGGTTCTCTCCTTGTTGATCATCACCAGCTATTCATTGCCCTCAGTTCGTGACCTCCACCTGGCTCTTGAACTTCACCTTTTGTCTCACCATGGTGGTGATGTTCCCTTTCAATGAGCTCACCCAGCTCAAGAACCAGATCAACCCCTTAATGTTCACCTCTGACCACTTGTCCTGGTTCAATCTCTTGGCGTGCTGGTAAATTTTGAGCTGTGGTGCTGAGTGGTCCACCAGCCTAACTTCCACTATGTGGGACCATGCAGCCACCCATAAATGGAGGTTTCTACTCAATAGCTAGGTTGTCCTTCATTGCGAGCCTGATTTCATATGGTTGCCTGTCCAACAATAGCCCCAAGAATGGTGTTTTATCAAGGTCATAAGGTGAGATGGCAAATGCTCCGATGGTAGTCATCGAGGAACAAAAGTAGGATTGATCAAGCCAAGTATATTATGATGAATGGAATGTGGCCATCGATGAACTTTAGATCAATGGTTGCATATAACTAGCGGAAACTGTCACTTCCCTTGGAATGAGGATAGAATTGGGCTTATATATCAGAACTCATCATCGACATGGTACAACCTAAAGATCTCGATCACAGCATGGTAGGTGTTCTTGGAATGGCGATGGATGCCGCTAGCACATTGGGGCCATTGTTGACCTGGAACCAGTAGCCTTTGCCCTCAGCTCCATGCTCACGAGAAATGGGGATGATGAGATTGGCCCAGGCTGATTTGCCGGATATGATGTCTAGGCTGCCCCAGATGGACCTCTCATTGCTGCAGCCATCACAGTTGCCAACACCCTTTCTTCTTGCGTGGAATCTTGCTGGAGATAGAGCACTTCCTTTGGAACTCCATTGAGGGATCTATCCTCTCTCGCTCTTATGCTTCACCCTCCACCCCTTTGTGTCCCCTCCACTACTCTTTTCTGTCACCATCATGGAGACAGAGAAGCCCCTTTCTCTTGCTGCGAACCTCATAGTTCTTCTTGGATATCTCTATAGCTGTTGATTAAGACCTGGAGACCCCCTAAAACCTTTGTGGATCCCTACCTCCTTCTCCATCCTTTCCTCCCTCGACCTTACCTCTCCAAGAGCACCTCCTTCATCATCTTCTCCCAAGGCAGGTCCTTTGCCGTCTCCTCCTAAGATAGGTGGGCTCTACTTGAGTCCCAAACCAACCATAAGCATTGGAAAAATAGTGTAGGCCCAAGGATAATTTTGTCATTTTAGACAGCATCTTAATAGTATTGGGTGTTGGTGGGGCTTGGGACCACATTGCATCACTAAATGAACTTAAAGGGATCTAATTGAAAATTTTAAATAAGAGGTAGGTGGGTTGAGTGAACCTCGCCTTAAAATGAGGGGTGATTGGTCATTTTCTCTTAAAAATAACTAATGGGATGGATCTTGAATGGATAGAAGGGTGAGCATTGTGTTTATATCCAGTTAATGAAAGAAACATGGAATTGAGATTGAATTTGAAACATGAAGGGAATAACAAGTCTAGAAGTAATAGAAGAAAAAGAAAGAAGACTTTGATGGTTTAGATCAAGCATGGAAAAATCATGTAATCCAGCCTAAAATTGCAGTATGAAGGGAAGATTATGGAAGTAAAAGAAGGAAAAGAGGACGATGATGTTTAGGGCCAGATCTAAAAATCAAGCCCAAAACTAAATTTGTGTCACATTTGTGCAGATAGTAGTCTGGCTGGAAGCATGAGCAGATAAATAGCACACATGGCATATATGGTATTGTTTATATACTGTACATAAACCTTTAATGACAAATCCTGGCCTTCCATTCATTTAAATGGATGGCCATTATTAAGACCCTATTTTATTGCTTAAAACCTGTTACATGTTTAATTGCCATGCTTTTATTATCTCTTTCTCATCTCTGCCATCCTCCTCATTTCTCTTCCTCTTGTGGCCCTTCCTTTTCTGGTTCCTGTATCGTCTGCTTCCCTTCTCTCTGCCTCCTTTCCGTCTCCCTCTGCTCCCCTCTCCACATCTCCTTTCCTCTCTTCTCCCTCTGCTTCCTCTCGTCTCCCTCTTTTTAGCAGCAGGAGACCTTGGTCTTTGAAATGCTCGAACATCTGATGATGTCATGGACTGGACCCCATAATCCTTACAGCTTGTGTCCCTCTCCAGCTCAATGTCTTTGATGCCTCATTCATCTCCATGACCCCTGTTCGCATAGTGATGCCGGAAAGTGCAGCAACCCTGATAGCATTGGCCAGTTGCACCCACCTTCCTCTCTCTTTCCTATGATATTTCACCCCTAACTTGATTACATGCTCAAATAAATGATTAGATTTATGCATGTATCCAACTTGTTTACTGACCAACAGATTAAAATCTTCTATGAGTTTGTTAGAAAAAGAAATTCTGAACATTTTAGTGGACTGCAGCTGGGGTTGGTATTGGGCTCGAGCCGGCCTGAGGCCCATCGGGCCGGGCAGGCTTCAGGCCGGCTTCGAGCTAGGCCCAAAAATTTGGACCAAGTTTGGGCTAAACTAAAATATAGAGCCCATTTGCTTTTCGGGCCGGCCTCGGGTATACCATTGGCCCAGCCCGAGCTTGAGCCCATTCAAAGCCCGAAATGAAGCTCAATTGAAGGCCTGGACCCAGCCCAACGGAGATTTCTGATGTTGGATTTCCTATGGCCTACCCAACAGGGATTTGTTTGCTTTAATTTTGAGCTCAATCAAATGATGTTAAAGTTTCTCAGTTCCTTGTTTTTGGAAGTCTTTGCTCCCCCATTGAGATTGATCTTATTGTCTTAATAAACATGATTACAAGAAAATCCTACTTTGTGCTCCATGGTCTCTTTGACTGCTGAATGATTGCAGTTGTGCTGGTCCAATATGACGCTTTCCAGGGATTATATCCTCTATTTTTTGGTGAAAAGGGATTATATCCATGTAACAGTCTAGCAGAAGGATGTAATATCCAATAATTTCATTTTTCTTTGTCATTTTTTCAATAGGGAAACAAAGAACGTACTGAACAAGATGAACAAAATTACTACAGGTTATAGGCTACTAGTATTGAACTGCTGATGCACATGCAATTGATTCAACAAATTGGAGGTATGGGTTACAACGAAATAATGACACCGACTTTCTTGGAAGAAAAGTCATGACAGCTCTCTTTTCTCTCTCCCCCTCAACTAATCCGACAACTTCTGAAACACGGTAGAATATGGATATTAGTTAGCAGAGAATTGAACTGGCTGCAAAATCCTAATTAACAAACAATCAAAATACAAAGATGAATGGCTTTACAAAGCTGGATATCACCTAACGAAGAATTTTCAAAGTTATGGATTTAAATGTCACTGTTTTACCAAATGTTTCCTTATAAGCTTCTTACAAGCAGATCAAATGATCATTTTGTCATCAGCTTAAATGACTGAATCGGCTTGCATTCAGAGACTAACAGACAGATTTCTGTACTAGAACAGATAATTCAAAACTGGGTTTACAATATATTACATCCATTAGCAAACCACAGTAGTTATATATACTTCATGTCACTATTCTGGTTAACCCACATAGTAAAGCAATTAACTAAATTTCCAGTTCTCAAGCAGACTCTCCATGGAAGAATAAAAAGCTCCTGATTCCATGAGAAGCCAATCGGGTTCGGGCCAGTCTCAGGCCTGGGTTTCTCAAAATTATCGTGCCTAAGTCTGGCCTGAATCCTGAAAAAAATTTCGGCAGGGCTCAGGTACGGGCCTGGCCCATTTCCAGCCCTAACTACAACTTTATGATCATTTATCAAATATTCCACCTGCTTTAATCAATCATACAAAACATGTGATAACATCACAAATTCACAATTGTTAATCAAATCTTCCTCTTGTATCCAAATATTTCTTTGATTCATTGGTTTATATCTATCCATTATATAGTCCCTTGAATTCCCACATGTGCTAAATGCTAGTTGGTGGTCCAATACTTAATCATGCGATTTGTGTTGAACTTTTGATATGGTCCTTTCCTTTATGTTCTATGAAAGAAGCCTCCAGATAAGGTGTTAAAGATTGTCTCTATCTATCTCTTGCCATCTTGCTTGTGGCACCTGAAACAACGGAAAATGGGAAAAAGGATAAAAAAAAAATCTAATAGTTATGTTGACCTCCATCTGCAATAATCCATTACCATGCACAATAGGATGGCACGGACACTGAAGAAGAGTCATGGAAGAAAGTGAGTAAAATCAACAAGCAGGACAAGGAAGTGCAATCAAACTAATATAAGTGAAAAGAAATATTCTTTTTCGCTTCTACAATAGCTATAGATCATTTGAACCTGTTTATATTGTTTTTATGGTGGCATGATGCAAGTGCTTGGGAATATTAATTTGATCATGGCACAAATAATACTTTTGAACACTGGTTTTGGAGGTGCAAATTTAGTTGATAAATGATATAAATGCTTCTATGAAATGAACATGATACTAGTGTCTAATTCTTAAACAGGATGCCTTCTAACCGTATCAGGTAGTTTGTTGTGAAATAAACATGATTCCATGCCACACTTGCCTATATTAGGCAGTTTGTTACCTGTTAATTCTATGCATTCTATGTTTAAAACTTTAGTAACTTTTCTTTACTAGTTTTATATTATCTTTTAGATTGTTCATATTTAATTTGTGGTTACTGAAGTTCTCTAATGTGCTTTTTTGTCCCCGTAATAAAACTCATTATTTGGTGTTGTTTTTAGGTATGCAACTGCAAGTGCACGCTCTGACGGTCTTCTTCTGCTATGTGGAGGGAGGGATGCAAACAGTGTGGTGAGTCAAAAGGTTGCTTTAGAGAATGATAGCTGTATCAAAAGGTGTTCTTTATTAATAGTGTAAAGCAACAAAATGACATTGATAATCATTAATGTTAATAACATGCTACGGTATATCAGACTTATTCAGTTATTCCAATATTAATCTGCATATGTCTTGCCTGTTTAGGAGTTTGCATTATATTAATATTGCACCACTTTTCAGGATAGTGTAACAAGTCCCTTAGAGTATTGGGCCTTGATCTGATTTTTGGTATTTCTTTAACATTTTACATGCAAGCTATAACTTTAACTAAATAGCATAGCTTATCGCTCTATGAGTTCAGTATGCTGTTCTTCTACATATTCTTCTTTGTGTATTATGACTCCTTATATCTTGTTTCTTGCTTGTTGAGAGTCAACAGAAGGACTAGATTTCCCTTGTGTATGTCTGGATTGTGGAAAGTTTAGTGGTAGATTGTCTTACCTTTTAAGATTACTTGATACACATCTATAGATAACTTGATACACCTCTATTATTGCAAGTGTAGATATGGAATTAAGTTTCATTTTGCTAGTACCACCTTCTCCCTTTGAGACCTGAGGGTCTTAAAGGGGCAATTTTGGATTCCATCTTTTCTGCTTTTATGTAAGCTACTTGGAAATGAAGGTTATCAATCATATGAAAGTTGTAGCATAGCAAGGATTATTTTCCCATTGACTCTAGTTGATAGTTATACACTGATTGAGGATGAAGTGAGTTAACAATGATGGATATGGGGCATCTGAGTCCGGCTTTTCCTTGCAGGGCACAGTATCTCCCTTTTGCTTGGTGGGCTTTTGTGTTGGTGATGTGTGGATTATATTGCTTGGGCCTGGGCATGGGTGCCTATGTTGGGCATTGGTATAGGGTGTTGTTTCTCCAAAATTCCTTGGAAAATGAATCATCACATAATTACGAACACTTGGATATGATGTGAGTTCGTCTGTGCACATTTGAAGCATCTATAATCACTAGTCAGACTGAAGCATTTATATAGTGCTTAGAAAATCATAATAATCAAGGGGCAAATCATATATAATTCTTCTCAAAATTTTTTGTTGATAATTGTAGTAGTGAAAACCCATCATTAATTATTGCCAAAATATGACAACCAAAATCAAAAGAACTATTCTTTCTATTCTAAATTAAGCCATCAAATTAGAGATCATGTTCCTCAATCAGGGTTCCACATTTAATTTCCATGTTCCTGGTGTTTCTCTTTTCTTGTTCATTTTATAGTTCCTATACATATCTCAGCAGTTTAGGGTGCTAGAGGTAGTCAACAACAATGTTGTTGCAAATTAAAGAAATTCAATTTTGAACTCATATCCTTGAGGAGAATACAACTATTGCTTATTGAAAGAGTTATATGTGAGCTATCAAGATATTGTGCTCATTTTAATCAGGGAAATGTGTGAGGTTGCAAGTGGGCTGAGTGAGAGGTATATCTTCCAGTTGGCAAGGCTTCATGTTGCAAAATGTGAAAGCTAAATAATTCTCGATGAGTTAAAAGCCTTAAAATTTTCGAACTGATGCATTTGTAGAATATTTCGTAGGATGCTATCATTTGAAGAAAAATGGTAACCAATGAAAGCAATCTTGCGGTGTTTGTTTGTTGGCCACACACCTCCATCATGACAATGAATTACCTATACCATATTTAAATAAGCCTTGCTGCTTATTTGTAAAAGATCTGTATCCATTATTATCTATTGTGGTATATTTAATATATTTATTGATGTTTCTGAATGACTATGTTGATTAAATATTATCTTTCTGGACCTCCCCCACCCCCCCCCCCAAAAAAAAAAATTTATCGTTAACAATTCACATGATTTTCTTTCTTAACTTGCTTATATTAGCCTCTATCAAGTGCGTATGGTCTTGCAAAACATAGAGATGGACGTTGGGAGTGGGCTATTGCTCCTGGTGTCTCTCCATCCCCTCGATACCAACATGCAGCTGTAAGACTCATATCCTATATTACATTTCTATCAATAGTTTTTGTATGTCATATTTGGTTTAATTATTGTTAACATCATATTGCTATAGGTTTTTGTCAATGCACGGCTTCATGTATCTGGTGGGGCTCTTGGTGGTGGGCGCATGGTAGAAGATTCTTCAAGCATTGCAGGTAGTTTTTTATGTCTAAGGTTGTGTTGTAGATGGATAGTTACATTGGCCAATCCCACTCAAGTTTTTGGTTTCTATTCGTTGGAGGTGGCGTGCCAAAATTATGGGCCTGGCTAATTATATTATGGGTGGGTCTACGTCTCTCTTTCAAAAATGATAGACCAACCCAAGAATTGGATTTTTATGCTAACTTGATGTGGATACTGTATTGTCATTCATTGGTGAGAACTTTGAGATGTTCTAATGGCTGCCTTGCGGTTTGAGCAATATTATTTTGTTCCTAGTGTTAAGGCAGTACATGCATTGGTTCTTTTAGGTGAATAAGAAGAGGTACTAATCCTCTTTATGCCCTAAATTAATTCCAATATTAAACTCTATACCATTTTTTCATCGGAATGGTAAGATACCAGTATTGACGGTACTTAACCAGGGTTCGTAGTCTTGGCACCAGGTCTTGTATTGGTATGATGTTGGTATTTGGTACAATGTTGGTATGCCCCGAACGGGGCTAGTTTGGTGTATCGAGTTCAGTGTGGTGCTAGTACAGTTTAATACACTTGATATGGGGTTGGTTTGGTGTATCGAGACTCGATACACCCCTTGTACCAAGTCTCGGTTTGGTACTAGTTAGTGTTCGCCATACCACAGGGCATACTGTACCATATCTGTATGCCAAACTGTCCCGTACCGACACAGCTATAGGAACCATACCACGTATCGACACTATAGTGGGATTTCACTGGTATGGAGTCCGGTACTGAGATGGGGAATCTTGGTCCTAGTACTGTACAGTATGTTTAGTATGAGGTGACATGCATTGGTACGGCAAGTCTTGACCAAAATTGATAGCTTCAAAAAAACAATGGTCAGTATTTGGTGCGGTTGGTACCATTGGTACACATTTGTACTCATAGGTATGGCAGAGATGCACCAATATAGTCGACATTCCAATACACAGAAAGTTGGTGTACCAGCACCTGCACCAGTGCTGGTTTCATGTCAAAACGATATGATCCATCCCATCATGGCAGTTGTTGAATCGATGGCTTCTATGAAAGAAACTTCTGTGCGATTTTATTGGTGTGAGGTATGGCTAAGGTGACAATTCCCATGCTAACGTTGGGCATTTATTCTAAATCCACTAAAATGAAGATGCTTGGCAGGGAAAGCAGGTTGAAGGAACTCTCTCTAAAAGTGGATCCCTCCCTCTCTCCTCATTTTCAGATTTATTTTTGATAATTGATTATCATTAAAACTGTAGCCTTAGTAAATCACTTTGAATTGCATGTTTCTTGTATGTACCAAAGGAGTCAGCTAGCCTCCTACATTGTGAGGGGGTTAGTTAAGTTGATATTATTTTATAGCTTTATTGGTTATTTTGGTTTCCTCAAATGATATTATAGTTCTCTTTGTTACATGGGAATTATTTGGTTCGTGTTAAATGAACTTGCAATCTGCCTAATTTCTGCATACAGATGTGAGTGAGTTGGGAATAAGACAATGTGTGATTGTTGAATCTTAGAGACTAGAAACATTCTTAAATTCGTTGTGAAAAGCATTATTCTATTTTTTTTCTCTCTTTTTGAGGAGTAAGTCTATTTACTTGGTTAGGGATCCACATTCGATTGGGAGGTTCTTAGTAAAGTTCCTTCAATCTGATCTGTGCATCTTTAGTGCAAAGACTATTCAATGTAGAGAGCCTAAACTTTTGTGGAAACCCTTAGTAGAGCGCAGACTTCCTCCATTGTAGGCCTTGTGTTGCAACAGTATTTGATTAACATCATCTCATAGGCTCATGATGGATGTCATCCATGAGAACTATTATTATCTGGTGCAGCATGGTACAATTTCAAGGGCATCTTTCTTACTTTTTACCTTTATGAAAGCTAATAAATTCAAAGAATTTTTTGCTTGTGGATGTGTGAATAGCATTTTCTATATGAAAATTCTTTATAGTCATCAACAAGATATGGCCAATTATTATAACAAACTTCTATGGGAGGGAGGGTTGTTATCCTCAATAGTGTAGGTGTACCACTTGTTACTGATAAAAGTTTGCCTACATTTCCTTAATTAAAGAAAGAAAAACTATAGTTTTAATTAAGGTTTGCAATACCGGTACCACACCCCGTACTGTTTGCTGGACGGTATCGTACGGCACCGTACCATACCGGCCGTACCGACAATAAAAAAATCAAAAAAAAAATTCATCCAACTGCAAAAAAAAAAAAACACCTGTATTGACCTGTACGGGTGCCGTATTGACTCATACCGGCCCATACCGCACCATATCGTGCGGTTTGGGTCCGTACCATACCGAACCGATCTGTACGGTCCGGTTCACGTCATTTACCAAAAATCGGTCTGAACCGTGCCGGTTCCTTGCCGGTATGGTTTGGGGTGTACCGGCCGGTTCGGTCGGTATGGAATATCATGGTTTTAATCATCTTCAAAAATCTTTGCTTTTACTCTATGGAAAATCTTAGGCACTGATTTCACCGAACATCCAATATCTTGCCGTCCGTGTAATTAAAATTAAAGATAACTAAATCTAATGATAATCTAAATGCTGTGTTTGATTCTAATTAATGAAGTTATTTATCCTGTTGATTTTTTCTGACCTGTTCCTAAATAAGTGACCCATGATCGTGGATGATTTAAATCAATGTTTAAAGTCTCAGTGTCTGCTGCAGAACCTTACACGTATAGTATGGTACAGTACCGACAGGTAGTATGCATGTTGTGCTGCAAGGCAAAGTGAGGTAGTACCTCGTATCTGTGTGGTACCATGGTGAGAGTGAACTAGTACTGGTACCTTAGCTGTAGGATATGATACAGCTGACATGAGAGCGGTACAGTGCATTACTTTATTGGTTGAAATTAATTTCAGAAATCCTCAAGCCAGTCAGCTATTTTGTTGTTTGTGAAATACTTCTATGGTAGTTGACTACCAATAGTTGAATTGTCTATCACTGTGCAGTTGAAGAGATCTGTTTGTTGCTACAGTATTTTATAGTGTCATGAATGAGGTACACCATAGATATCATGGTTTGCCATATTGCCTGGTATGGGGCATATTGTACTATACTGGTCTTGTACTATATTGATACTCGGTATGCTTCTCATACTGTGCCGAATCATGTACCGACACTGTAATAGGATGGTACTATATGAGGTCCGGTATCAAGATGGCGAACAGAAACTAATTCATTCAAACATATATTTGTTCAGTATTTGTTGTATTGTCTGTGCTTAGACGTTGATTTTAAATTCTGCCAATTTTCTAATTAGGCATTGTAAGCAAATCAGCCATGTATCCACATGGTTGTTTACAATAAGTGAAGTTGGCAATCTGTGTTTTTGTTACATTGATTAATATGTTACAGTTAGTAGTGATTCTTGTGGGTGCATGACTATCACATTTACATAAATCTTTCCCTAGCACACTCACAAGTTTTCCTTCTTTTATTTTGCCTTTTGCATGATGAATTTGTTTACAGAGATCTCACAAATGCTTTGCATTCTTGTTCTATTTAGTATTGGATACTGCTGCTGGGGTCTGGTGTGATACAAAATCTGTTGTCACGGGTCCCAGGACAGGGAGATACAGTGCAGATGCGGCTGGTGGGGATGCTTCTGTTGAGCTTACACGCCGTTGTCGGCATGCGGCTGCTGCAGTTGGTGATTTGATTTTTATTTATGGAGGGTTACGTGGCGGTAAGAATTAAGACTCATTTATTTGTAACAAAACTTGTTTATTGATATCTAAGACATTGAAGCTGATTTGTATCCTAGCTTTTGTCGTACACATTTTGAGCATCCATCTGAATCACATGGGCTGGTTGCTTGGTATGTTTAAAAAATGTCTATCAGTTTTCAACATTTTGCTAAACATTAGATGTGTCCGATGATATATTATTTTATTGTGTATTAATCCTATGCTCATGATCCTATTCATGGTGACTGCCATCATGGTATCATACACCAGAAATTGCCTTTTAATATGGCCAACTTTGTTAGCAGATCGCCTGCTGTTATTTTTTAATATGATGTTACTGGTCATATTCATCTCTTATATCATCACCAATTATCTCCATTCTCCACTATTAATAGGACTTTGTTGGAACGTGAAAGTTAAAAAAATATTCTTTAAGTAACATTTTAAGCATACCTCACATCATTCTTTTTGTTTCTTTCAACTCCTATCTTGAACAACAATAAACATTCTAAGATTGGTGCCATAGTATTTGAGTTTGTCTTCCGTCAAATTCATACAAGATTAATATTATAGTGTGCACCAATTAGTACTAATTATGGATTTTGGTATCCCATATTTGTATTTGTGCTTGTCAAGGGTGGAGAGATTAGTTGATAGGACCGGTTAGACATTACTTTGATCGTTTAGGAGTGGGAAAGAGAAAAAGCTGAGGTAGTGGGAAATGGAGATTGAGTTGACGCGTGAGAGAGATTGAGAGGCATGATTTTATTAGATACGGCTGGATTTGTTAAGTAATGAGTGGTATGGAGAAGAATGGTTGCAAGAATGGTTTGTGTTTATGCTAGTTTATGTGGTTAAATATATGTACTCGACTAATGCCAACTTGACCTATTAGTGGGTCTTTGTTGCTTGGACAACAGATTGACTTTTGGATGGCCCCACACCTGCCTAATCCACCTACCAACTTTTTGTGGCCTTTCAACTCTACTCGACCTATCTAACCTGCTATGTTTGATTTAAAGCATCTTCATCAAATGTTGACATAATCTCAACGGCCAGAATCTTGAAGTGTGATATTTGCTTCAGATTCTTTCCAGCTCCAAATCTTGCTTCTATGTTTGTTTATAAATATCATAAATTTTAATGATCTTAACTTCACTTGAGTAGGGATGGCAGTAAGACGGGTTTTTTCGGGTACCCGATCTATCTCAAATCCTAACCCATTTAGCAATACCCTATAGGATCTAGGAAGGTTTGGATTTAAATTAAAATCCATTTGGGTTGGGGATGGGTTTGGGCTTTAACCCTCAGGTACTCACTACCCGAATCCAGTTATATATTATAATTTTTTTTATAAAAAATACGTACTTGAGTGTTTTTTTAGGGGGTGGGGTGCAGTGGAGAGGATTTGAACTCATACCTTTAGGAGGCCTAACCATTGCTTTAACTAGTAAGCCATAGTTTGCATTTGTATTTAAATTGGCTGTTAATTTAATAATTTTAATTATACCCTTGTGATGTGGTGTATCATATTGCTCCTAGATTCTAATTTATATGATATTTGAATTGATTGAGTAGGTTTGGGTTGATAGGCTGGTTTGGGTATCTGAATAACCTGACTCGAACAAAGGTTAATTGGGTGGGTTTGGGTATCTGACGGTTTTATCATTTTTTTAATGGGATGGGTTTGGGATTTTTTGATAATTTTATAAACAGGTTTGGGAGGGTTCGGGTAGTAAGATTTTAAATGGATTCAGATATAGTTAGGACAAATTTTGTGGGTACCCTAACCATTGCCATTCCCACACTCGAGTTTGCGCCCCCATGTTTGTACTAAGGGTAACTAAATACATGATAAAGGGGACTTATGATAATGTATGAGCCTAGTAAGATGGCATTTTTGATAATTTCGTACAATATCTGCTTTAGTATTGTGAACATGTAGAAGTATGTCTAATGCTCTTGTTGCATTAAAAGTCCATAATTATGTCTCCATGGTTAGATGGTACCTGCACTCTGCTCTTTCAGTTTGTAAGTTTGTCATGCCTAACTGTTATTAAAGCTGCAAGTTCAACTTGACCTGCATTTTAGTGGTTTTGTTCATTTAAAAACTTGCCATTTCTAGAGGGAAGAGATTGAGATGTTCCTTGGTGAGGTTCAGTTAGGCATGGCTGCATAAATTCTTTAGGCAGTAGGAGGGAGAAGAGCAGGTGAAGGAAGGGATAAAATTATCTTTTAAGATCAAGATAAGGGTATAGAAGTCACCTCGTGTGTATGTAACTTGTGTTTTCTCCATTTTTTTTAAGAAAAAATTTGTGACTGTGTAAGGTTCTCATGGTATTATAATTTTAAGATGAAGTTTATATGTCAGGAACTACCATCGGTGGAGCAAGTGGATAATGACAGTTGTTTTATATTCTAGAAGCTCATGCTTCTGTTATTATGGAAATGCATACATGTTCTCTGATGCTAGTTGTTTGAGATAGGGTGATGTGGACCATCATAAGTTGATTGCTTTGGTTATTAAATGGATAGTGAACTCTGCTGCAGGTGTGCTTCTTGATGACCTACTTGTTGCTGAAGATCTGGCTGCTGCTGAAACAACAAGTGCAGCTTCCCATGCTGCAGCGGCTGCAGCGGCTGCCAATGTGCCAGTAGGACGGTCATCTGGAACACCTGGAAGATACACATATGCTGATGAAAGATCAAAACAAACTATTCCAGAAGCCATTTCTGATGGTGCAGTTGTGCTTGGCACTCCCGTTGCCCTCCTGTTAATGGGATATGTACACTGATATAAGCACTGAAAATGCCATGCTGCAGGGACCAAGGTAGTCTATCAGTGAGCTTATGGATGTCTTATGACTGCTCTGGCTTTGTTTAACTTATTGTGGCGTTCTTTTTTTTTTTTGGGGGGGGGGTCTTGAATGAAATTAACCAATTCCTTCAATTATTTTTAAAATATTTAGTGGAATTTATTAGAATTTGTTGTTATATGCGACTTAGGATTGATTTTGGTGCAGGAGACTGAGCAAAGGTGTGGAATATTTGGTTGAAGCCTCAGCAGCAGAGGCTGAGGCAATTAGTGCTACTCTGGCTGCTGCTAAAGCCCGGCAACTTAATGGTGAAGCCGAGCAATTGCCTGACATGGGTCATGATTCAGAGGCTACTCCAAGTGGAAAACAAATCTCAAGCTTGATAAAACTTCCTGATACTTCTCTTCCAAACAATTCTGCACCAGCTGGGGTTCGGCTACATCACAGGGCGGTCAGTATGAAAGTGTCAACGAGTTTCCAGCTTTTTCTCTATTTTATTTCATATCACTTGTTTGATTAACAAGGCACCAAGTTTCATCCCATGTCTAGTTTAAAGCATATTTTTTGTCATGCAGGTAGTTGTAGCTGCAGAGCCAGGGGGTGCTTTGGGTGGTATGGTTAGGCAGCTTTCCATTGATCAGTTTGAAAATGAAGGCAGGAGAGTCAGCTACGGTACCCCTGAGAGTGCAACTGCAGCTAGGAAATTGCTAGATCGGCAGATGTCTATCAGTAGTGTGCCTAAAAAGGTAGACTATTGTTGTAGTCTAGCCTGCAGATTGAGTGCATGCAGTAACTGCATTGTAGTTAAATTTTGCATTTTGGATTAGTAACAGAAAGACCTATTTTAGTTGATTCTGTATTTTTAGTCAATATTGGCAGGAAATATGATGTGAAATGAAGCAAAAGGAAATTATATAATATATTATGTCTCTTTTCTTCTTCCTGCAACACTCAGATGAAGGGAACTAAATTGTTGCATTTGGTAAAAGGAGATATAGTATTGTGAATAAGTGAATTAAACATGAACCCTTAATTCTAGGTGTTTAGTTGACTGTCTTTCAGTATGTTCTAAATTGTTCTTTAGTATTTAGGTTTTCCAACTAGATTTTTCATCTCATTGTTCTGATATGCCTTTTTGCTAATCCAGGTTATTGCACATCTTTTAAAACCCCGTGGTTGGAAGCCTCCTGTACGCAGGCAGTTCTTTTTGGATTGCAATGAAATTGCAGATCTCTGTGACAGTGCTGAAAGAATATTTACAAGTGAGCCAAGTGTTTTGAACATTAAGGCTCCTGTTAAGATCTTTGGCGATTTGCATGGTCAGTTTGGGGACCTTATGCGCTTGTTTGATGAGTATGGTGCTCCTTCGACGGCAGGGGACATAGCGTATGTCTTCATAGCATAATTAATAGTTCTGTGCTTTTTTTAATGTTGCTATATTGCAATGTCATAATGTTTCTCTGCCCTAAATTACATTGGATTTTTCCTTGGGGATTCTCACCACTTTGCTGGATTTCTATTATAGGTTGATTTTCCTGAATAATCTGATATCACGTATTATATAATTTCTATTAGTTGATATGAAATGCGGCGATGCTTTCATCTTTTGTCTCTAACGTACTGTGCATGTCTTTAAGTATTTCGGACTCTCTGCTTATTATTATACTCAAGATGGTATATTATTATACTCAAGATGGCATATTGCAATACAAATAGCTGCATACTTTCAGTTGGATGTATCTGTTAACTTGTTTTAGCTGATGTGTTATGCTTGCTTTGCTTACTGGTGCCTGTCATTTTCAGTTATATTGATTATCTCTTCTTGGGAGACTATGTTGATCGTGGCCAGCATAGTTTGGAACTATTACTCTTCTTCTAGCATTGAAGGTATTGCTTTGGCATCGATGCATATTTTAGCTGCATTTTTTTTAGATTAGCAAATGAGGTATCTTGGAAAAAAATAAATCATCTCATAGACCAAGCTAAACCATTAGCTTGATATTTGCAGGTTGAGTATCCTCATAATGTGCATTTAATTCGTGGGAACCATGAGGCAGCAGATATCAATGCTCTATTTGGCTTCCGGATTGAGTGCATTGAACGAATGGTAACACACACACACATATTCTTTTTTTCTTGTCCTCTTAGTTGTATTCTTGAGCGAATTTGTTGCAAATCATTAATCTACTTCATCTGGAACCAGGGAGAGCGAGATGGAATCTGGGCTTGGCACCGCATAAATCGACTATTTAATTGGCTCCCTTTGGCTGCACTAATTGAGAAGAAGATTATCTGCATGCATGGTGGCATTGGTAGGTCCATAAATCATGTGGAGCAGATTGAGAACCTTCAACGACCAATTACAATGGAGGCAGGATCGATTGTTCTAATGGATCTGCTTTGGTCAGTATTGAACTACCTATAATGCCTTGATGTCATTTCTGCCTTTTGTCTGATATAAAAATGACATTATGTTAGCATCATACTTTTGCCATTTTCTTTTACATACAGGTCCGATCCAACAGAGAATGACAGTGTTGAAGGATTAAGACCAAATGCTAGGGGCCCAGGCCTAGTTACTTTGGGGTTAGTGTTCACTTTTTAATTTGGTTAGTTTGCTTCTCTACTGTAATATTGATAGGGAGTGTTTCTGATGCTATTTACTTGTTACTGCAGCCTGACCGTGTAATGGAGTTCTGCAACAACAATGACCTGCAGTTGATAGTACGAGCACATGAATGTGTGATGGATGGTTTTGAACGTTTTGCTCAGGGACATTTGATTACTCTTTTCTCTGCCACTAATTATTGCGGTAGGGGATCTGTCACTTGTTAAGGGACTGATATTCTCATTATTTTCCTCTGTTAAACGTTTCTATGGTGGGTGTGTAGGCACAGCAAATAATGCAGGTGCAATTCTAGTTCTGGGAAGAGACCTTGTGGTTGTTCCAAAACTTATTCATCCGTTACCCCCTGCCATTAGTTCACCCGAAGCATCACCAGAGCATATCGAGGATACATGGATGCAGGTGTGGTTCTGCTCTTTGCATAAACCTTACTATTCTGGAGATTCGGTTCTTTGACTGTTCTGTGATCATGACTAATTGTGAGTTGATTTTTTATTCTTGTGATGTTAGGAGCTTAATGCCAACAGACCACCAACGCCAACAAGGGGCCGCTCTCAAGCAGCAAATGATCGAAGTTCTCTTGCCTGGATATAGCATTCTGTCACATGTTGATATAGTCATTCCTCTTCTATGATCTGAGGCTCCCTCCTGGTGGGGATCTGGCTGTTTCTCATTTAGACACAAGGGATCATCTTGTGAGATTTAGGAGCCAACCATGATGGTACCGACGGGGTCAGCAGAAGATCCATCTTTGAAATTACAGAGCAGCGGCTAACCCGGGGTGAAATGTGTGAGCGGCATGTAAATCCATAATGCCCTCCAGGTGGTTGATTCGCTAAACTAGTTTGATCCAGAGTTGCCTGGGTTCCTGCAAAACTTCACCTGTGTATATTCAACATTGCTGGCAGATAGGTGAGTGTACGTGGTCTCCTGTGTTGCCCATGGGAATGATGAATAGGCTTACCTTTATTAGGTATTCTTTCTTATGCTTGGATTCTTCTGTTGAGAAGACATTATAGTGTTGGTGAGAGCAATGCTGAGTTCTACAGCCCATACTGGCAGAGGCATGTATAATAGATATTTACGACAGCACATTTTCATTGTAATTTTCTGGTGCTGTGATGTACAACAATGTAAGTTTTGAATGGATAGCATATATTTGAGGTTTGCCGGAGCCTGTAATTCTCGCTGTAATTTCCCTGCTGCACTAACTACTGAACATTATTGATTGGTGCGGTTGGTGCTGTTTCTCTATGCGGAAAAAGAAGATAATGTGGTTTTCTGTGTTTTGGTAAGGCGGTGGAATTGCTGGCTGTGAACAAAACATACAAAATTGGAGGGCTGTTGTAGGAACTCGGCGGTGGGAAATATTTGCTTTGCACTGGGTTATTTCTTACAACAATCAATCTGAAAAGGGCAGTTGCTCTTCCACCAGGATGTTGTTGGGAAGCGAGGGTGCTACTCTTTTGGGTCTACGGTCGTCTTGCTTCCTTGATCAATGGGGATGGAGTTGCATTGCCCAACGCGGGCACAGCTGGGAAATTACCCGGGTCATGGTTGACTTGGAACATGTAGAGCTCATATCAATTTCTAGCATACAAATCTTTTTGCGATTCTCGAGAATTTTTGATGCATTTCACATCCAATGAATGCGAAATTATTAGAACTTTTAATATAAATAATATATATGCTAATTAATACCATCATTATCTTTGTTTTATCATTAGGATATTTTATTCACATGCTAAGCTGGCAGCTTTCATTCCAATTAGTGATCAGCATGCTCATCTAAATCATTATGTTGATGCCTTTATCAAAAAAAAAAAACAAAAAAAAAGGTAGATCATATGTATCAGTTGAAGGTCCAATCTAAACAAGCATCGGCTCGTTGTGCATTTGCATGGTTTAGAGAGGCTTATTTGTCTTACATGGTTTAGAGAGGCTTATTTGTCTTACAGCTTAGGTGCTTATTTATTTTTAGTTTCATCCTTGTTATTTTGTATGGTTCGGCAACACAGCTTATTCTAATGAGTTTTATGGATTCACTGGGTTGGTTTAGATCGGTCCTAACTTGATGATTGATGATTAAGAAATTTTTATTCAATATCAAATTATAAAAAATTCTAATTATGATTTGAAATGGATTATATGGAAGCTCTAGTATATTATTTTTGACAGCTAGAAGGTCAATAATGTCCATGAAGTAATATCAAGCATGAATAAGGAAATAGAGAAAGGTCAATAATGTCCATGAAGTAATATCAAGCATGAATAAGGAAAATAGAGAAAGAGAGGAGAATGAAGATAATTTCGAAAGCAAAGCCGTACTCAAACTTGGAGTAAGTAATAGTTCACCGTGGGGAGATATCCACATGTGTCCCCATCGTAGGGGTATGCCCAAGCTATTAACAAGAACCTTTAGTCACAAAGTAATATTCAGCAATCATCGCCTTCGGACTAATAGCTTTAGTCTTCTTGCCTTGCAACTTTAGAGCAATTGCTTCTCTTTCTTTTGAATACATTTAATCATCTTAAGCTATAAATAAGAGGAGCAAGCGTTAATTATCCAAAGGCATATGAAGCATGAGGCATAATCCACATCACGAATTGGAGCAAAAAAAGAACTTAGGGAGAAGGCAAACAGAAACAGAGGAAGAAGGCAGAATAAAAATGATCTTAATTAAAGGTGAAGAGGAGGAGAAAGTGATGACACCACTAAATGAGTAGATGAAATATATATATATACGCATGTATATATGTATGTATGTTTGTATTTGAGAGAAAACTAAGACCTATGTTGATCTTGGTATGTCACATGCACTGCCAATAAAATGTTGATTTTTATTTTACAGCTTTCTTGTCCATCAATTGCCAACCCCTCAGGCCACAGCACAGCCAAATCTAACTCTTTCTTTCATCTCCATTTCCTCGTACATCCCTATGCTACTAAAAAAAAATAAAATAAAAATACATCATCTCAATTGTAGATATCACATCTCCAATTCGAAATCATAAGTTAAAAGTTGTAGCAACTGTTACATATTCATAGAAAATTCTTCCTACAAGCATATAGTGTATCTCTGTTAGAACTATACTTAAAATTTCAGATATGATTTAAGAAAACTGATAAGAATCTTGATCGTAAAAAATTGTAAATAACTTATAGAATTTTTATATTGAACTTTAAAGGTGACTTGTAATTCCTTGTCTTGTTCTCCATATAGTGTGTGACTTAGATTATTTTAGTTACCTGGGTTTGGCCTTGGTCTAATATCTTAGCAGGACACTTCAATTTGATGTGCAATTTAAACTTTACCAAACCTCATATGATGACATGTCAACTTTGATAGTTACCTTTATTACAAAACCAAATAATCAAATTTTACATGTTTAGATATGTGGATACCATGCATTATGAAAGTGTGTGCATTCTTGATGTTACCAATACAGGTAACTAGATATTACTTGCTCACTTAAGGTTAATCGTAAACAATACAAATGCTCATCAGCTGCTTTATAAAAGATTTAAATAGGATATCAGAAATCAAGTCTTAAGATAGTCTTTTTACAGCGATCCAATATGACTGTTTGAATTTTTATTGATCCACTAAGATTTTTAATAAAAAACTCAATGGTTAGAAAATAAAATAAATTAAATATATATATCTATTTGGACTTCTACCGGCTCATTAAGGCCTACAATTAGGAGTCCAATCGGCAATCATCCAGAAATGTTTAGTTCACATGTTTTAAAAGTACTGTTAGTTGTAGTGTCTATTCCACTATTTCCTAACGGTGTGTACATGCTTTAATAACAGGGTATGACTTGCGGTAAATTTTCGAGTTGCGACTGTCATTAACCATGTGTTAGAAGTACTATTGTGTTTGTGTACTGTCAAATGATTGGAATATTTTATCTTGACCTTTACTAAACCTTTGAAGGTTTCTTGCACGGATATGACCACTTGTGTGAGGTTTCCTTTATTTATTATCTATAGGCATTCCTCAAACTCCTTGTTATTCTTTTGTCCCACTTGTTAGAGGATATCTAGATCCCTTGGCCTGTCATTTAGTACCATCAAACAGTTCATTGTAGGTACGAAATATTCAGGCTTTTCATAATCTCTTTAAGGGGTCTAAAATTGGTGCTAGACTTTCACTTGATGGCGGGACAACTAGAATCAAGCTTTCCTTTTCCATGTGAGAGGATGATGTCTTGAAATAGGTTTCCAATGTTTGTTTCTTAAGTTAATTAGATTCTAAGATTAGTATTATATGAGTTATTTGGACCTAATTCATCTTAACCAAGTCACCGCCCGAAAGCTTTTCTCCATCTCAAGGGCATTTTGTTCTTCCTACATTCTCAATCCCCTTAATTCTGGTTATATAACCCAATCAGGATGAATTTGCTCCTTTTTTTTTTTGTGCAACTGCAGCTCTCCTTTTGGATTGGCACTCTTCCTTAACCCTTTTGTTCATTTTCTTCTATCTATTTTGAATTTTGAAGTTTTCAATTATCTTAATCCTATGAGGTTTGGATTCTGGGCTCTTGCTTGCTTTGCTTTGCTTTTCTTTCTTTTCATCTTTTTTCATTTGGCTCCTTTCTCTTTGTTGTATTCTGTTTTGCATCGAGCATCCTAAACCGATCATTCACTTTTCCATTGAAATTTGGCTTCGTTGTCATTGTTATAGTAAATTTCGAGTATGAAACATGCTCCGAGAGAGGTAAGGGTGAACACATACGATGAGGATTTGGCAAAATAGGGTTCATGTGGGTGCAAGATTTAGACTTGGAGCATGTTATGCCATCTGGCAGGTGGCCTTAAAGATCAGCTTTCATGCAGACAAATGTATGCTAAGGCAACAAGCAAAGCATCCACCTAAATATAGAATCCATTTTATTTGTTGTAACTGCTCAATAGGTTGATAATCCCAGTATGTGCCTGCTCTTTGAGCCCCCTGTGGCTTGTTGTCAGTGGTTATGTGAGTTTCCCAGTTAGATCAAAATGATGTGGAATCTAACAAGCTAGGATAATGTAACCAGCAATTATCCACTCTTTTAGAAACTAGAGTGGGAGGAATGTTGTCTTACAAAGGAGGGGAACACAATTAAAGCTGGTAGGATCTTAGGATGCTGGGTCTGATATTAGGGTTTGCCAGAATTTCATGTTTTGACCTCAGTTTTTAAAGAAATGAACTCAAAAGGTAATGTTCTTGCAGAAAATAAGTGGTGGATGATTGTTCTGATCTAGCATCAAAGATTCATTTTTGGAGTCAAAAACAAAAACCAGGTGCTGGCTGGAATTTTCTAGAGGAAATCTGATACTCATGTGAAATGAAAGAGTTATAGGAAATAAAGGTACATCAATGATCAAGATCAATTAGAAAAAGAGCAGGTTATGATAAAATAAATGCAAAAGAAGAAGGATACAGGGAAGAGATACTACACACACTTTGGCCTAAGAATTGCACCTACATTTTGAAGGTCTAATGCCTTAGTTATGGGATCAGAACACAATAAGAAGAATATATTCTGTAGATTACCAATCTTCATTGATCAACTGTCCTGGTCTATCATGCAAACAGTACCCTTGCTCATAACAAGAAAAACCCTAACACTTTCTGTAATCCCAAACCTATTTACCACAGCCCTCGGCCCCCACCCAGAAATCAGGGCCATAGAGCTGTCAAATAAGATCCATGATCTTTTGCTGTCAACCCTTCATTCAGAATAACCCACGAGAAACTAAAGATAACGAGAAAGAAAAGAAGAATACAGCAGATTGACAACTAAAATTAAATATAAGAATAGCTTCTAAGTCGCCGCCCTCCAATGTATCATGGCATGAACTTGAATCTCCATCAAGAAATTTTGTAGTTGTTTATATTGGATGTATGTCCTAAAAGCTAATTGTTGGCAGATGCATATCATAATTTCAGAACATAAGTTTGTATTTGTAAACTTTATTAATTAATAAAAGATAAATTTATTCCAATTATGTTTGTATATGTCCATGATTCGTCCAAAAACTTAATAGATGATAATGTATATTATCAAGGTATTAAAAATTTGAGATATATATTATTGATCGTTAATTCCTAAAATCTTCCGATCGAAGGATCATCACGGATGATGGTGATCGATCCAATTAGATCAGTGCACGGATCACCTCCCTTCCGAGTAGATGTATCTCGAGTCCGCAGTGTAGAGACATTGAGGTGAGAGTGCCGGTAGTTGTTAAAGAATAACTTGTACTGAGCGTGACCAACACGAAAAATCACTTGGATGTCTGCTCACTCGTTAGTAGTTTGCTCGATGCTGTAGTGATGTAAGTGGTCCTTTGACCTACGGTGCCTCAGCTATTCGCAGTGACACTACTGTAGTTTAACTGTACATAAACTTGGACTCTTAGCCATTTGAGTCTTTACGGTGTATGTTGGCTATAGTGGATTCAGATTTACTATTAGGAGTAAGATACACTTAGATGAAATCTATCGATCTTGGTAAAAAAAGAGAAGTCCTATGCAATTTGTAAGACCGAGTTCAGAAAGTCTTTGACTGAAGCAAGTATGAATATTGGAAAGGAGTTTTCACGGGATTCATAAATAAACTCAAGTTGAGCCAATCTAGCATATGACTGATGTTGTGGCTTGACGAGTTTTCTATGACCTCCGTTTGGTCGAGACTCATGATAGAAAAATTGAATCATACAATAACTGCACCTAGAGATTCAATACTTTCATTTTGCTAAGTTGTCACTACATACTACTATATATCATTGGTGGATTGTGAGACTCGTCGAGCGTCGTCTTGATGATCGATGATCTTTGATGGGTAGAGTTAGAATTGTTTCAATCCATCGAAAGGAATTTTGATGATATTGTGATAGAGATCATAGTATATCTTACTAGCAGATAGAATGTAACCTATGGAGTCATACACAATAGAAGTTCTTGTCTGATAAATATGATTGATTAGCAATTATGAATTATTTTGGGTCTAATCGTCAATATGATTGATGATTAATCACTACAAGAAATAGAACTTTTGCTGACGCAACATTCACCTATGCAAAATTTTGCATAGATAAAGAGCACAATTAGCTACGCAATATTTTAAACATTGACAAAAGGGCATAATTAGCTACGATTCAAAATAAACATCGTAAAAAATAATTATCGACATAAATATAGTATCGATATTTAAAGAAAAGCATCGATAATAGGTGGTCTTAATTTTTTATTTTGGCAAACCCTTTGCCGATGCTAAATAAGCATGGGTAATTATGCTTATTGCTTATGTTAAAATAAAGCGTAGGTAATTAAACTAATTACCTACGCTTATTTAGCATCGATAAATTTTTTTTATTAATTTTTAATTTTGACAAACTATTTATCGATGCTAAATTTACGTAGGCAATTATCCTTCTTGCCTACGAAAAGCTGAAGCATAGGCAATTAACGCAATTGCCTATGTTTTTTTAGCATCAGCAAATATTTTTTTATTAGTTTTTTTATTTTGGCAAACCAATTGCCGATGCTAAGAAAGCATAGGCAATAAGGATAATTGCTTATGTAAAATGGAAGCATAGGCAATTAAATAATTCCTACACTTTTTAGTGTTGGTTATTTTTTTAATTTTTATTTTGACAAACCATTTGTTGATGCTAATAAGCATAGGCCATAAGGATAATTTGTAGCGAAATTCAGTGCAGGGATAAAATGATAATTTAAAATTTTTCAAAATTAC
>KE506798.1:158033-168772 GCA_000441515.1 Elaeis oleifera | reverse complement strand
GACATAATTTCATACTTAATTTATTAATTTGATCAATAAAGGGCAAGTTATTTTTTATTCAAGTGTAATGTGTCCTTGAATCATCCATAGAATTAACATTTCGATACATATTCTCAAAATATTGAGAATTAGAGATATGTATATAATTTTAAATATTTTCGATCATAGTATCATCATGTGGACGGTGATCAATCCAGATAGACCGACGCACAGATCACTTTCTTCGGGATAGATGAGTCTCTGATCTACAGTGTAAAGACACTGAGCGATGAGTGCGAGTGTTGTTAGAGAATAACTAGCGTTGAGCATGATCATAAGAGAGATCACTTGGATTTCTACTCAATCATTAGTGATTATTTCGATGCTGTAGTTGTATGAATATTTTTTGATCTATGATGGTATGACTGCTCATAGTGAGGCTGCTGGAGTTTGACTGACATATAAATATGATCTCAATGAATCTTTATAGTGGATGTTGGCGATAATTGATCCACTGTAGAAGTAGGATGTGTATCTAGATAGAATCTATCGATCTTGATAGAGAGAAGTTATCCTATAGAATTTGAGAGGCTAAGTCCGCGAGTCTGTGGCCACAGCAATATGATTGATGGAAAGAATTTTCATAAAGATCATAATTGGACTTAAGCTGATCGAATCTATTATATGACTCATGATAAGATTTGACGATTTATCCATGACCTGTCATCTAGTCGGGACTCACGATAGAGGGACTGAATCACATATTAACTGATCTTGAGATTTTTTTTCGATTCTATTAGGTTGCCACTATATACTGCTAGGTGTCACTGGTAGATTGTAAGAGTTCACTAGGTTTACTTAGGATCAACAATCCTTGATGAGTTAGAGTAAAATTATTTCAATCCATAGAAAAGAGTTTCAATGATACTTTAACAAAATTATTATATATTTACTACCAGATAAATTAAACCTATGGGGTCATACAACAAAGAAACTAAATCTGAAATTAGTAATTGGGCTTATGAAGTCTCAATTGAGTTTAGAGAAATCCTATTAAGCTTGAGATAACCTTGCTAGCACATGGTTGGATCTAATTTTCTCTTTACGTTTGAATTTTTTATTTGATAAGATTAATTTAAGTTTAATTATCTGCTAATAATCTCAATGAATTAGATTCATTGGGCTCCAATTATTGGATGCCTAGGATTTTAGATCAAATGTATTAAGGGTTCAAACCCATAATAAATTTTTTTGATAGTTTTGATTGGGCACCACTTGATTTGATCAAGTTAGGCGTGCATGTACTAGAGAGGATAGATGGACCTGATTGGGGTGTCCCATGGCAGCCATATGGCATGTGTATTTGTAGATGTAAGGACTCTAAAAGTTGGCGACTAAAGGATCTCCTAAAGGAGGTTAAATAACTAAAGGAATAAAGATTCCTAATGCAAGTAGGACTTGTATTAAGTAGTAGTTTGATTTTGAATAGGATTCAAACCTTATGCCTATTTAAAGGAACCTTCCCTAAGGCTCCTTAGCACTAAATCCCAGTAGCCTATGTCTCCCATAGAAGCTCCCCACACCCCCTCTCTCTTCTCCCTTTCTTCTCCCTTAAGGTCCCAACACCCGAAAGAGTTGGGTGTTCCATATCTACACACCCAAGAAGAGCTTGGACATCCTTTTGCTTGCTGATTTTTTAGTCCTTGATTGTTTCATAATCAAAGAAAGCAAAGTAAGAGAAGAAGAGAAGAAAAGATCAAGAAAAGGATCAAAGAGTTGATCGCGATCCCGACTTCATTCAGATTCACAGGTTGATTCTTCTTAGAGAAGAAGGATCAACATCAAAGAGGACTATTCTAAGCTGATCTCGAGTGGATATCCATAGAGGTTGGATACTTGTACAGCTAAGAAAGAATCTACTCTCTTTCAAATCTAGATTTAAAGAAAAAATTATGAAACAGATATGTGATTCGATCGCATATTTAATCTTAGCATAAAATTCAGCATGTGTTCAATTTCAGCATATGAAGTAGATTCTTGTGTTTCATATTTTAAGCATGCATGATTTAGATTAAAAAAATTTAATCTTCTATTTCACTGTATTATCTAGAAACAAAAGTTTTGAAACATACATGCATGCCCCGACATAAAATTCCAATAGTGGTATTAGAGCCACGAGTTTCATATGCATGAAATTGACGTACATGTTTTGAAAAGAGTTTCAAAATTTGATTTTTCTTAATACATGAGATGTATAGATGATTGCTTTGAATCTAAAATTATTTTAGATTTAATTTTTAGATCATATAGTTGATATGTGTTAGCATGCATAGATCTAAATTTTGTTCTAGAATAGTTTTAGTTTATATTTATGCGATATATAGATGCATGCATAAATCTAAAAATTAATTTGACTTGATTTATGATTCATATATGAGATATGTAATTACATATTTAGATCTAAAAATTATTTTCAATATAATTCATGATTTGTATATGAGATATATGATATCATGTTATGATCTAAATTTTTATTTAGATCTAAATTTTACATACATATGTGAGATATATGCTTGTATGTTAAATCTAAAAATTAATTTTATGATTTAAAACTTATCTTTCATACAAAGAATTTAGATCTAAAATTTAATTTAAATCTAAAATTTATGTTTATGTATGAGGGTTTTGAACATGAAAAAATAAAATTAGATCATGTAATCAGATTGTATCTGGAGTTTTTGATTTGAACATAATGGATCTAATTCGATTAAGTAATTGATCAAATCGAGTCAAGTGTTGATTAAGATTGGTCAATTAAGTTATAAGATCAAGCAATTATTGTTGATCAAATCGATTGAATTTCATATGTAGAATTGATTGACCTAAGGACCTAATTCGGCTCGATAGTTTGAGCCTGATTTACTTAAGCTAATCTATTCGGACCAATTGACCTATTGGTGTCTAAGGAAGTAATTGAAAGATAGTTATTTAATTGGTTCCGTTCATTGATCTGGTCAATTTATTGGTGTCTAAAAAAACAACGGGGGGACCCCCCCTGATCTCTACTTATCTGGTCAATTTGGAAAATTGAGTCCTGAATAAGATTGCTTCATAGTTTGGTTTAGCCCATACCAATTAGATGGATCATATGATGACTGATTAGATGAGACCTAAACCTAAATCTCTCCATAAATATTAAGTCTATTGGTCTTCCATCGTTGTAGATGTGAGGATGTGCTACTGATGTTGATTGTTCTCGACTGGTCACAATGGTTCAGTTGTATTGAAAACTCGTAGCCATTCTATTAGCAAAGAGTTGCTCTAGGATAAGGATGAGGTTGGGCCCAATAACTATTGAGGGATATAATGACGGCTTTGCATCTGCTTGTGAACGGTAGGTCAGACTTAACTAAGAAGTGTGGTCAATAACTGTTAGGTGAGCCCACATGACTTAAAGATCAAGTCACTGCAACATACTTAAAGAAGCATCTGGATAAAGAGTTATCTACACATTGGTGTGCGTGCTACCAATAACTATTAGATGAGGTGCATGGCATCAGTGGGACAGCAGCACCCACTAGGAATCCAGTTATTGCATTAGGATTTTTATTTTTCACTTGGAGAGTGGAGAGATCCAAAAAATTAGTGGGAGTTATTGTTTACATCTTAAAATCCCTAGAAGTAAATATAAATTTTAAGTATAAAAGTCTAACTTGAATCTTTATTGTCACAGTTAAACAATATCAGCCTCAAATCCTCTAGCCCGCATCCTTGAATCCAATCGTTTGATCAGAGCAAACTATAAAAACTGGTTAAAAAATCTCAAGATTGTCCTGATTTCTAAAAACTAAGTCATATACTCGACTAGAAACCCCTAATATTACCAAATTATCATACTGTAGAGCAAAAAATTGCTTATAAAAAATGGATGGATGAAAACAGTCGGGTCAAATGCTATGTGCTGGCATCCATGACAAATGAGTTTCAGAGCCAACATAAGTATATGCCCACTACCAGGGCTATGATCACTCACCTACAAGAGTTATATGATGAGCAGAGCCGTACAATACATTTTGAAATATCCAAGAGACTCTTCAATCTGAAGATACGTGAAGGGTTGTCAGTCCATGAGCACTGTATGATAGTGATCAAGGACATTGAGGAGTATGGGAAGCTCGGGCTTGATATGCAAAAGGAATGTAGATGGATTTGATCTTTCAATTCCTTACTAGTTCATATAGTCAATTTATTATAATTTTTATATGAATAAACTTGATTGCACTATATCCGAACTGGTCAACATGTTGGTCACTATCGAGAGAACCTTGAAGAGTTCAAGAGGCACTGTTCTCACTGTGAAGTGGACTTCTTCGATCAAAAAAAAGTCTGGTTGGAAGAAGAAGAATAAATCTACTAAGAAACAAAAGAAGGAGAGGAAGCTAAAGAAGGACATTCCAAAGAAGGTTGAAGTAAAGGGAAAGTATTTCCACTATGATGCTGATGGCCACTGGAGGAGGAACTGTCCACTTTATCTGAAAAGTCTAAAGACCAAAAAAGGTGATAAACCTTCAGAAGGTATGCTCGTAATTGAATCTAACTTTATAGTTTCTTTTACTTCTAGTTAGATATTGGACTTTAGTTCAAGTGCTCGTATACGTACCTCAATGCAGGGTCTAATAGAAAGTAGGAGATTGAGAGAACGTGACATGATCCTTCGGATCAGTAATGGAGCAAAAATTACTGCAGAATCCGTTGGCACTTATCCTCTTCGATTACCATTAAGATTTAGATTAAATTAAAGACTGTTATTTATTCTGTAGCTAGTTAAAATTTAATTTCGTGTCTGTCCTAGTATAGGATGGTTTAAATTTAATTTTAATAAAACTTTATTTATTATTTATAAATAAATTAATTGTACGTAGTCTTTTAATTGACAGTCTATATCACTTGCATATTGATGCGATTATGAATTTGAACGAGCAAATAGTGAGTGCCATAGGTCAAAAAAGATTCAGAGATGAAATTAACCAGAAGTACTTATGGCATCATAGACTAGGCCATATTAGAGAGATTAGGATAAATAAACTGAAAAGGGATGAGATCCTTAGCTCTCTTGATCCAGAGTCATACTCAGCTTGTGAATCTTACCTTCGAGAAAAAATGGCCAAGTTACCCTTCGTAGGATATGAGGAAAGGGCCACCGAGTTATTTGCCCTAGTACACACTGATGTGTGTAGGCCATTTGATATACAGATCAGAGGTGGTTATAGCTACTTCATCACCTTTACCGATGATTTATCTCAATACGGATATATGTATCTGATAAAATACAAGTCTGAAGTCTTCGAAAAGTTTAAAAAATTCAAAAATGAAGTAGAAAAATAAACAGACAAACCTATTCAGATTCTTCGATCTGATCGAGAAGGTAAATACCTTAGTCAAAAATTTCTGAGATATCTTAAAGATAATAGTAGTCTCTTAATAGACTCCTTTCGAAATATCTCAGCTCAACGGGATATTCGAAAGGAGGAATAAGATCCTATTAGATATGGTCAGGTCCATGATGAGCTTCACTAATTTATCTTTATATCTTTGGAGACATGCCTTATTAACTATAATTCACCTATTGAATAGGATTCTATCAAAATCTGTTCCTACCACACCATATGAGATATGGTATGATAAGAAATTGAGTCTAGATTATCTTAAGACTTGAAAATATTCGGCCTATTTCAAGAGACAGATGGCTAATAAATTAGATGATAGATCTGTAATAGCTCATTTTATAAGGTATTCAAAAGAATCAATTGGATACTATTTCTACTTTCCACAAGATCACAATATGATTATGAGTCGAAATGCTATATTCCTAGAAATTAGTTTATCCAGGATGGTGGCAGTGGAAGGTTAGTTGAGCTTGAAGAGGTCTCTAAAGAGCAAAGAGCTATAGATCCTCAGGAACCCATTATTCTGGCCAGTAGTTGATGTTTCTCTACCACCTCATAGATCTAATAGGATCTTTCGACCTCCTGAAAGGTACATGAGTATGCTTACAGAGAAAGTAAAGAAATATTCCTCATGGAAGATAAGGGTCATGGTGATGATCCTAATACCTTTGATGAGGTAATGTCTGATATCGATTTCAAAAATGGTTAGATGCAATGAAGTTAGAGATTGACTCGATGTACTCGAACCAAGTATGGACCTTAGTGGATCCACCTGAGGGTATAGTACCTATTAGGTATAAATGGATCTATAATAAAAAAAATAGATACCGATGGTAAGGTAGAGACCTATAAGGCTAGGCTCGTGGCAAAAGGTTATAGTTAGTGCAAGGGCATTGGCTATCAAAAAATCTTCTCACCTGTACTCATATAGAATCCATCTGCACTCTGCTTACTATTGCAGCTTATTATGATTATGAAATTTGACAGATGGATGTGAAAACTACTTTTCTTGAATGGATATCTTGAGGAAGATATCTATATGGAGCGGTCTTTAGGTTTCACATCAGGTGATGGTGATCACAGAGTCTGCAAGCTGCAAAGGTCTATATACGGATTAAAGCAAGCTTCTTGGAGTTGAAATTTTTGTTTTGATGATGCGATCAAATTATTGGTTTTATCAAGAATGAAGAGAAACTTTGTGTATACAAAAAGATCAGTGGGAGCGTGATAATATTTTTCTTATTGTACATGGATGATATTCTCCTCATTGGAAATAATATTCCCATGCTAACCAAGATCAAAAGATAGTTATCCAAGAAATTCTCCATAAAAATCTAGGGAAAGCATCCTATATTCTTAGAATAAAGGTCTATAGGGATAGATCTAAAAAGATACTAGTCCTGTCACAAAAGCTGTACATAGATAAAATATTGAAGAGGTTCAGCATGAAAATTTTAAAGAAGATTTTTACCTCTTAAGCATGGTATTCATCTTTTCAAGATGATGTGTCCGACCACATCTGAGGAAGTTCAGTGCATGAGTAGGATTCCTTATGCCTTAGCTATAGAGAGCCTCATGTATGCCATGCTGTATACTCGATCTGATATTGCCCTTACTGTGAGTGTCACGAGCAGATATCAGTCAAATTCAAGGGAGGAGCATTGGATAGCTGTGAAGAATATTCTTCAGTACTTGAGAAGAACTACGGATTTGTTCTTGATCTTTGGAGGAGGTTCTGAGTTGCAAGTTGAGGGGTATACTGATTCAGACTTCATGTCTGATCCTGATGATAGAAAGTCTATATCAGGGTATGTATTCGCATGCAATGATGGTGCAGTTAACTGAAAGAGTTTCGAACAACCCATCATAGCAGATTCGACCACAAAGGCTGAATATGTCGTTGTTGGAAAATGTGTCCAAAATCAATCGTCAGTCTGTTGACGATTGTACTCATATTTATAATTATATATGAATTTTATTAATAAAGTTATTGGTTTTTTCATCACATTTTGTCCATCTTATTTGAACTTTTGTGATTGTGATGAAGTCTTTAGGACTATAATTAAACGACAAAGGAAGATTTGTCATTTAGCCCTTAAAACTGTTCGCGACCAAATGATATGCTGTTAATAGAACGATAGTAATATCGAGTATAGGTCATTGCATGCCATATGAGTTAGTTGTCCTCTTAACTAAGGAGTGTGGAGACACTGTTATGGCATGCAGATAGAATGTAGGAGTACATTCGCATCGAATGTGACCATTTATCGAGCACTCTGCTGTCAAGAGTAACTCGTGAAGAATATGGGTATAAGTATCCTGTAGATCTGAGATCACCATGATGACTTATAAGTAACTCATTGCACTTTTATACCAGATCATCTGAGTTTCTAATTCAGTGATGGAAGGATACTGGGTGCAGTCAAGTACTTATCAGGTCGGTGTGTGAGTCAAGATCGAATTGACCCCTCTGAATTAATCGGAGATATATATCAGTGTATTTTAATTTAGTAAAATTTTGATCAGGGTAATCCATATGATGGATTTGAAAGGTTGAAATATAATGTGATCGACTAAATTAGGATTGACAGCCAAACCCTAGGTCACTTTGAGCATTAGGATCAAAGGGATGAATTATACGGTAACCGTATGTCAGTAGGTTCTAGAATATTACTTTGCAATCTTTCAACTTATCCAGATGTCGGGTCCCATTGCTGGATAGTTACATCGATTGGTATAAAAAATTATTCGTATGCTATCGATTTAGGTTCGAACCTATGAGATCACACACATTAGAAGATTCGGATAGATCTGATGGCTGAAGAGTACAATTGGATTGTGACTCTGATGAGGAGTCCCACTGAGATTGAAACTCTAGAGAAGAGTCTCACTGGACTAGAACTCTACTATTAATAAAAATTAATTAGTAATTAGATTACCAATTGACTCAATTTGATTGAGTAGAGAGCTTTAGATCAAGTCTAATTGAATTAGATTCAGTTTGATTTAGTTTGGATTTGATATGATCAAACCTGATTGCAAAAAAATTTGATCATGATTTGATCACGACTTGGACTCACCTAATTTCTAATTGGGTTAGAAATTTATTGAGATGATTGGACTTCTAATTAGATTAGGTTTATTTCTAACATTGGATTCAAACCAGATTTGATTTGGTTTAGAATTAATTTGGAAATGAAGAGTCCAAGCCAGCAGGTGTTGGGTTCCGACTATGCAGCAGAAAATAATTTTAAAATTTAAAATCAAATAAATTAATAGCTTTATCAAATAAACTATCAAGCCAGAATCCAAATCCTAGAATCACCTTGCCGAAATCGATAAATAAAACTAGCATGCAAAAGAGATAGAATTTTATACTTCACCAAATAAAAAATGGCATGTTGGTGTTCTCCACAAGACTCCAAGATAGAAGTTCTCCAATGGTGATCCACACGAAAGTTAGCCAAGATCCTTCCTAACTGGTATGCTGCCGCAGCCTAATCCCCTGAAGAACACTGCCGGCTTCAAACTTATAGTACGATTGTGTCAAAGTCTAGTTGCTTTCGATCTCACCATCAGAATGACACCAAAAGATACTCTTCAAATGTTTCACAACTTAGGATTTGATTTTTGACTCCAACACATAGAAAACTAACCCTAGGGCACACAAGCAACACTTTTTAAAAATCTCACCACCCTTCTTGCAACTTTTGCCACTCAATTTTTCTTGTCTTTTTCTCAAATTTTTTCAAATTTTTTTTTTATTGATTTCACATCTCTCCTCTCTAATTTCAGCCCAAAATCATAGTAGGTAGACATGTGGGATGTCCCAAATATATAGGAGACCAAAGGATGTCACATGAGATGAAGGGGGGCCAACCTTTGGTGCTCCAACATCTCATGCAGTGAATAAATTCATCATGTGGAATTTTTGATACATACGATATTTATAGTAGAAGGACTCTTCCTCCTCTACATGCCATAAAATTTACTTAAATTGGCATTAAATCATAGGATATCTATTTGAGAAATAAAAGCAATGCGTATTAGTTAAGAGCCTTCTTTAAGAAGGACTCTCTATTTCACATGCCAAATTGAGGTGGACGGTATTTATTTTTATTATTACTTTTGGTGGGCATAGAGGAGTCTTTCTCCACTTGAAACTATTTCAAGTTGGATAAGGATCTAATCTAAATTGATACAATCCCATTAGGTCAAAGGCAACTGGTCTAGGTTAGCTCAAACACTTTGATCTAAACCAATTTAGGAACTTGGGTTAATACAATGTGCTAGCATATCTAATTAATCCATAAAATTTATATTAAATTTAATTAGAATAGACCAAGGCCAAATTTTAAAGTGTGTAACCCACTGAGTTTCAAATCTAGCCAGCAGTGGATCAAGACTTTCGATGTAACCCTAATCCGATGAGATTAGGTCACCCGAAGAGTCCCAATCAACTTGAACTCTTCCAAATTGATTCCAAAATTAAACTCTTTAATTTTGATGAATCCATAAATCAAGATTGATATCTAAAATATATTATGACTATCCGAAAGATTTAAAATTTTGATAAAAATTATCAAAATACCCTTCAGTGGCAAGTTATCGTGTAATTTAATCTTTCAGTCAAACAACATCCCAGATGAGCTGTGGGTATGAAAATATATCAAACTCAATCACTTATCATTATGTATCTCGATCTGAAGGTGATGATTCAGTTGATGATATATTAGAAATTCTTTTCTAATTATTATCCTGCTTTAGTCAAAGACTTCCGAATCACTGACCTATGAGATCACATTGGATGTTCATTCCCCTTATTAGGAGTGACTGATCTCTTATTGATCACTCACAACCTCCATGCACTCTTCACCATATCCAAAATATCTCACACAAAGATCAGAGAACCAAGTTAGGTAGTGAACCAAAATATGAATTTAAGTACACAAGAAATCATGGTGCTCTCAGATCAAAGGATCACTTATATAAGTCTCACTAGAGAAACATCAGTTGACATGTAAATAAGACTCTATCTGATATTCTCTTATAAGTCTATTCAATGAACTCATTTTCTAATAAGCACCCATATCTTTGGATTAGTGTCACCACATAAGTGGTTGTGAGATCAACCATCCTCATTTTTAGCATACATAAGACATGCCAGTTTTACCGGTATCATTGATCTTTGACTCAATGACTAGGAATATTTTAAGTTAGGACTATCAAAAATTTAGGTCTTACTGACGTGATCTCATCACGGCTCTAAACTATTACTTGGACTTATGGGTTCATTATAATCTTAAGAACAAC